>JARLTB010000028.1:807500-937500 GCA_030141615.1 Unio pictorum | reverse complement strand
GGCAGAAGACCATGCTTACTGCGTGGTTAGGGTTGATTGTGGAGAAATTAAGCCCGGTACAAAACTCCGGTGATACAATATCCGGTATATTTAATATGACTATTAATAAAATTACTGGTCTTGGAAAATCAGAAACAAGCGATGATGCTGTAACGAAGAAATACGTCGATGTCAGAGACTGTCCAATGATGAACTCGTTAACGACAATCAATAATAAAGTAATCATTCTTAAATCTGATTATACTGTTCACATAAACACGTTCTTGATGTTTCGTAGAAACATAAACAGAAACATCAAAAAGTTTTCAGAAGTCCATCAGTCGTTGATGTTAAACGCATTTACATAAAAAGATCACCGACAACATAGTATATACGGTAGCGTCTAGATCAGTATTATGGTCGCCACCCAATAAATCCATTAAACCTCGCAATGAGGTTACGGTATAAACAGTACTAGGCGTTACAGTATTTACAATGTCTACTACAATATCACGGCTCTATCCACTAACAAAATCTTCTGGAGCTAGGATAGTGATGTTGGAGCAAAACAACACAGTAACATTTGAAGTGTAACCTAAAGAAGAAATACTTCGGTTGATTTATTACTGATATTTTGAATTAATCGCTAAACTATTTAATATAATGAGCTGCCCAATCAACGTGTAACAGTACATATACAATCAGGTAAATTATATAAATCAGCGTTTTCGAAGAAAAAAAAGCAAAATATTACATTTCAATATTGCTAGAAACAGATAAAGGGAGATAACTCTTGTTAAGGATACGTAAAGCGGTTAAAGAGTTATGTCGCTTGCACTATATAATAATAATAATAATAATAATAATAATGAGGACTTTGAACAGCGCATAATCTTTAGCAGCTCTAATTGCTTTACATCTACTATGATATGACTACAAAATACCACAAAAAATTAAAACAGACCATGCAATTAGAAAAATAAAAATATGCTGAAAATATGTAAGGTTGGAAACATTATTAGGTGTTTAAGTTTGTTCTTGCTGTCGAAAAAGATGAGTTTTGAGTTTTAAGAGCACTCTTGAAAGTGATCACTGTGTCTTTGCGTCTAATTGCAATGGGCAATTCATTCCACGTTGCAGGGCCACGGTATGCAAAAGAACGTTGTCCACATGACTTTGTTTTCATAGTGGAGATAATGAGTGTACGATTGTCAGAAGAGGAGCGTAAGTTTCTTGCAGGTGTGTAAACATGGCTGTGGTCAGATAGTTATGTTGGACAGGAATCGTAGTGAGACGTAGCACAAGAACATATTTTGTGTTTGATTCTGGATCGAATAGATAGCCAGTGCAGGGTACAGAGCAGTGGGGAGATGTGCACTGATCTTGGTAATCTTAGGATGATGTAAGCAGCTGTGTTTTGAACTTTTTGAAGCTTCTGGGATAGATATTAAGACGAACTAGACAGAATTGATCTACAGAATTGAGCTAGGAAAGAAACTAAAATTTCGCATAATACTAAAAACGATAACCGTAGATTTTTTTTAGGATTTAAAACCTAAATCGAAATTGAGCTTTGATTGAAATTATCATATATAATGCGCATGCGTACACTAATGCAGCAACATGATTTCCACGAAATCATACCGTAAGATTTTATTACGGTGATATATTTGATTTTTTTTAAAAAATATTTTTAAAAGCGATCCTGTGTCCGTGCCAGTGTTTTCAAGTTCCGATGATGAAAACTATGATCTATTTAAAATGGAGATAATTATATTACAGAATCTCTCCACGAAAACATTTTTATCACAGAATGACAATATTGAGCAATTACTGAATAACTGTTTTACCGTTCCTTCAGTTGCTGCTCACTTTTAACAAGTGTAATAATAAGTAGGGTGGAGAGAAAAATACAAATTAACCCTTCTATTTCAAATACCTTTAAATATGAAAACATGTAATCTAATGCAATAATCAAATTAGTATCAGCTACAAATAACTTGTGCATTCGTAATGGATCAGAAAACGTGTCAGATAGGATTTGGCAGTTTATGAAATGAGTTCGGCTCTGTACGCTGCTAATGGTCTATCGATCTTGATTTTTTTTTTTCACCTTTGACGAATGAATCATGACCTGAATATATCCAGACGATAGGAACTTGAATAATGTTAACCGATCCAAACTGTAAGATTCCAGAACAAAGTATGTTTTTAGTTTTCCACACTTGATATAAAAGAATTCAAGACGCATTTTTAATCTTTACCTCATTGTATGATACCACAATGAATGCAACCCTGATTAATTTTCTCGAACCTTTCAGATAGGATACAACACACCTATATATATATCAAAACGGATTGCCGGTGAACAGGGGCTGTAATCCTTTTACGTACCCAAGTACATGCTCAAGTGAGTATTACTGTTACGGCTCCAAGGAATTCTCTGGGTTTTGTTGCCTATTTCACATTGGGGTCATTTGCTCCTCGGGAGAAAATCACATTGGTCGTTGCGGGCCTATTGGGGTCAACCCGTATCCCTTAGTCCACTGGACAATGTGCCAGTTTAGCACACTCAACAATTAATTAATGTGTATTCAATCCTAAGAGATATACATTTTAATATTTGTATTAATAAAATCTTTTTCATAAATGATTCTGATTACTTTAAGCTTGTCTCTGACTACACAATGCCGTCGCTTATCATGACTTAGATATTCTGAAATGTACCCTGAAGACGGAGTGCACAGCTTTGATTAAGTGGTTTATAAACTAAAAAGTGAAAGCAAACCCTGATAAGTACCAAACTAATCAACTTTGATAAAACAACTAACATGGAGCCTGAGACCTTTTATTTCAGCGAGACTAATAAAGTGCGGTAAGACTTGGTAAACCTACCGTGAGTCACTCAACCTCAACCTAATCACCGTGAGTCACTCAACCTCAACCTAATCACCGTGAGTCACTCAACCTCAACCTAATCATCGTGAGTCACTCAACCTTAGGCTAATCTTGTTAAAAATACCTTATAACTGAAGGGCGACTGCTTGTGTTCAATTATTTCATCTCGTCTAATTTAATTGTACCAAAATCAGACATTTCATTCTCACAGTGTTACAAATATGAGCAAAGTCTTGTCAAAATCCTTTGAATATATAGTTGATTCCGAATTTTGCATATACAGTACAGCTTGTGAATTATTCTTGATGATTTAGGCTTTACAAAAACCGTATATGTTCCAATATAATATAATATAATATAATATAATATAATATAATATAATATAATATAATATAATATAATATAATATAATATAATATAATAATACAAAATAATATAAATAAAACAAAATAATATAAATAATATAGAAAATATAATATAAATTATATATATATATATATATATATATATATATATATATATATATATATATATATATATATATATATATATATATATATATATATATAATATTATAGATTCCACAAAACAGACTTCAAAAAGCTCGAGGAATGAATTTTACAATATCTAAAATTGTATTTTAAATAGTATCGGCTAATTTTTGTTTCAATTTACCTAAGAGGTTCAGTGGGTGAAACTCACCAAGTTGAGCAAGTAGTCTTTTGCTTTTGGAGATTTGTACATCTGAGATAATGTCAAGCTGTATACCCTGTAGTACACCCATCAACCCATCCACTTCACATAATGGGAATTAAATGTTCTTAAACACTATCCACCGTATACAAGTTCTCTTTGAAATAACCAGGATACCCAAACAGAAAAACCTGGGAATTCCTCTTATAATAGACCAAATCAAAGGGTACTCAAAATATGAAACTGTAGAGTGGAACCAATGGAAGATTTTACTGCAGTCTGAAAGGTCGCCATCTTCACGGTTCTTGAATCTGTACATATACAAAATCGATCAGCTATCACGTGATATTCTTATGCAAAGTCAATGGTCTCTAACTGCCTATTTCATAAAATGAATTGACTACACAGTTATAATGAGTGCAGAGTTCCACTAATTATTATCTACAGAAAATTCGGAAATAAGTACAAATGTCTTCAATTCTATTACATAATTTCTACTATAGCACCTTTTGCCTGTAAATAGTATGGTCAATAATATTAAGCAACCAATTTGCTGCCACATCCATGAAATACGTACAGTTGTCTGCCGTAATAGTTTATTTGTTAGAATCATATCAGTCTTCACATGGATGATATTAAACAAGTGTTTGGCATCACGATCAAATACCCAGGCCGCCGTTAGGACGAACACCTCATTAAGATAAATTTTTTTGGATAAGGAAAATCTTTTATCGTTTTGCTCTTTGATAATAACGGCTGTTTCATCATCCTTATCATCTGCAGTATTAGTAGTGATAATATTGGTCTTACATATAATACCATTTGTCTGAACGTCATCCTGACAATGATGACGACAGCGTTACGTGTAATTAATATGTGTGTGTTGTGTGTTTGGCTTTGGTTCGTAATTTAGAGATGTTTAAAATCCTTTTATGTAAACAGCATATTACATTTTTCTCACTGATTTTTTGTTTTTATTTTAAGATTACTATTACTTGGAAGTAAACATGTTTTCAAGATATATATTTATTTTAGAAATTATTACTGTTAAAGAAGTGATCATGTTTATGAGTTTGATGGTTAACGTGAACTTCAGACGCTCATCGTGGTTCTGTAAATTGTGTATTACCGTTAATTTTATACATATATTGGTCTTACAATATGTCTAGAAGATTCCAATTATTTGTTGCATTTTACAGAACTTGTCTGATTTTGCTGTTTGCTGTTATTTAAGACGTTAGAGTCGTAACAACATTAATAATAATAATAATAATAATAATAATAATAATATCAATAATAATAATAATAATAATAATGATAATAATAATATCAATAATAATATCAATAATAATAATGACAAAATTACCATCATCATAACAATGATAAGCGCTATGATTAACAACCAAACATATATCTTTCTAAATGTTCAGATGTTCGTCAATACGTCCTTTGTTTAACGTTTGAATTTGTAGTAGTAGTATTTTCTTAACATCAGAGTAAGGTTGTATGTGCCTGTGTCAAAAAAATATAAATTACCACACTCTGATGTCTGACGGAAACAATTATGACTTATCATCATATCATCATTTTTTTTTCGATATTTTTTTTTGTGGTTGCCATTACCATGGTAACTTTGATGAATATCGTGGGTGCAGTTTATTTTGTCGTCTGTGTTGGAATGAAATCAAGTAAAGCAAAGAGCGTCATCATAGCCGACTGTAACGTAGCGATTTCAAATGCAAAAAATCTAAGGTCGACGATTCTCTTTCATACATTCAATTTATCATACCTACACGACAGAAATTATCAATATTTAAAAAAAATGAAAATTTTAGTTTTGGTTTTAATATAACAAAATATATTTGGTTCATTCTATGACTTAAAACCTTGTTCATTTCCTAGTAATAACTCTAAATATGCGTTTCAGACTGTGGTGATGAAATAAATCATCATCGTATATCACATAGACCTCATAGTCATATTTTGACGTTATAAGACATTATTGTTGCTCTGAACTTATGCTTCTATTAATTGACTAAAGCCAAGGATACATCCAGGTATGCCGTAGTATTCCTCTTTGAAGTAGACCATTACTTAGTTATGTCGAAAGACCATGCTTACTGTTGTGCATGCATGATGACGTTCGTTTGAGGGTTTACGTCGAGTATTCTACTTAATGATTGTGTTTACTTAGTTTGTATATGTTTGCTTGACACCATTATGTGGGTGGAGCAATGTGGCTGTTTCCTATATTAAAATGTAATATATGATGTCACACGTTTTTCGAGGAAACATTCTTCTAAGAACTCTCAAACGCATAGTATAAATTTCCTCCAATCACCAACTGTCTTATCAACTGCGTTTCTTGATGACATAGTAAGATGCCCGGGCGAAGAGTTGTGTTTATTGTGGCCATCATATCGCTGATGATAATAGGTACGAAAATATTCCATATTTTTTACGGGTTCGATAACATTTCGCAGATACACTTTGCTAGGCAAAACATCTTTATTACTGTGAAACTAAAATGTACACAAAATCTTATATTAATAATTAATCTAACTTCCTGTTTGATAAGACGTAATTTTAGACTGCTCTTTGGATTTTTTTTTCAACCATAAATAATATATTCGGTGGCCAAGCGGGTTCGGCTTTGGTGGGCGATGACACCGAATTAAAGGGTGGAGCGATGGGTAAAACCCGTTTCTTGTCCTTGAACTTCCAATAACTTTGAAAATTAAAACAGATGAACTAAAAGAGTCATTAATATAGTAAGAATTATATTTACTTGGGTGGTATTTTCATAACAGTTAGGGGGAAAAACTTGTCAAATAGGTTTTGACAGGTTATAACAGGTTCACAACTTTGCATTGTTCTGACAATCTTGACAGTTGTCAACTGTCTAAAACAGTGGTCCCCAACCTTTTTATCGCCGCGGACCGGTCAACGTTTGATAATTTTACCGCGGCCCGCTGAGGGGGGGGGACGTTGATTGTTTATATTTTAGATTGTTTTGATTTAATAATTTTAATTTAATTGTATTTAAACATGCATTCAAAATAAAATACAACTACACCAAAAAATGAATATAAAGTGATTTAACATTTTAACTGCAGAAAACCCCGCTTCACACAGATAGGATGTCGGAAATGGCAATAGGGAATTAAGTGCTGTGGTGGCAGTCTCAGGGTATTCCGCCATGACTTTAATCCAGAACACCGGCAGAGTTGTTGTCTCGAACGTAGTTTTAAGGCCGCCGTCATTTGCAATCTACAGCAGTTGATCTTCTTCTTGCACAAACATGCTAGATTCGCCTGGTTTGTTGACAAATGGGTCGCGGATCCATTCCTTACCAGTTCGTGGGTCTTTTGTGGTTGGGAAGTAGCGCTCGAACTCTTTTAAAAGCAAAGACAGGTGATCGTGCACCAACTGGGAGAATGAATGCTCAGGCTCAGTCTCGCCTAAAATCTCCGCTAATATCTGAAACATGTCCAGAATGCCTCTGTTCACGCGCCGTCCCCACAACTCCAGTCTGGCTTTAAATGCAGCTACTTTGTCTGCGATACACACCTTCTCTCCACCAAAGCTATAACGCCACTGCCGCTTGCAGCCGCTCAGCTCTAGACATCACCTAAAACCGCCCCGATATCACGATATTTTGCGCATGCGCGGTATTGGTGCGGCTTTAGGTGACGTCTCTTAGCTCCCGGTTAACCTCTCGTCCATGGAAAGTCGCACAAACCCGTGAGAAATACACCACAGTAAATAAAATGGAAATAATTTAATGTTCCTTGGGCGGCCCGGTACCATTTGATCCACGGACCGGTACCGATCCGCGGCCCGGGGGTTGGGGACCACTGGTCTAAAGAATCATGATCTGAATATCAGGCTGACAGAAAATTCAACAAGCTGAAGTATGTTAACTAATATAGAACATAAAATAATTAATGTTTTAATACTGGAAAACACATTTTGAATTTGTATCACCTTTTCCATTATCATTGCTCAGACAACCCTAACATGATATTTTCTTACCTTTCAGACATGTATGGTCTACCACCAAAAATAGACCTCCGGAGATGTCCTAGTGGAACACCCGTCAGCGGGGCCTGTAATCCTTTCACGTTTCCAAAGACTTGCCCTAGTGGGTATTACTGCTATAGCTTAAATAACGGCCCTGGTTTTTGTTGCCCTGACGGCGCGAAAGTTACTTGCTCCAATGGTGGCAATCCTGCGGGTCCTTGCAGCCCTTCTTCTGGGGCCGACCAATGTCCCTCGGGCCACTTTTGCGATTTTGGGACATGCTGCCCTCTCGATATCGGAATGCAAACGCCACCACCAACGTGCCAAAATGGAGGCATACCGAATGGGCGCTGTTTACACACCAGTACTAATCAGTGTGAAAGAGGCTACTTCTGTTACGATGTCCCTGGCGAAAGAACAGGAGTATGTTGTCCATCCAGAATCGTTCAATCACCAATTGGTAATTCTCTCTCTCTCTCTCTCTCTCTCTCTCTCTCTCTCTCTCTCTCTCCAAACAAATATTTTACAACAGGGGTATCATAAACACACAGGTTTTACAAACACCCCCGCCAGTGGATTTGCTTGAGATATGGATTGACAGACAAAATGACAACATATAAGATATCTCTTTTGTTGCAAAGCGTTATTCTTAAGAAATGGAGGGATAATACAGAAACTGTTAATGTCGAGTAAAATCAGAATTAAGACATGTTTTCATTATTTTATGATCATGTTTACATTAGTAATTACCATATTCTTTGCCAGGTTCGTGTCCCGTGGTGAACAAAGTTGGCCCGTGCGTGATATTGCCCGGACACTGTTTGTCTGACGATGAGTGTCGACAGGGTCAGAGATGTTGTCCAGACGGATGCGGAAAGGTTTGCAAATATGTCGGAGGTGGTAGTTACGTCCCGGGGTCGGACCTCAGGGGTTGACACTGATCTATCTCAACCCTTCCGGAGAAATGAGCGGAATGAATGACGTGCATGCTCAGACTACATTGTGAACTTTAACTAACAGCCTCTGTTTATTTATGGAAATCGTTAAGAACAAATGATGATAGTATTGTATGCTTTCACATCTGCAGATTAAACTTTCAACGTGTTATACAATATGATCTAATTTACTTCGTCGTTATTTTAACAGCTATATGTGCATTATAAAGGTCTTAAATGCTTCCCATTCACCAAACTTTTGCAATGGATTACTACAAATTCAGCATCTATAATGACATCCACAGTTCTTTGGTATTTAATAATGCTTAGCATTCTAAAGGGAAATCTCTCGTTCACACAGTAAACATGGACAGTCACCTATACTGTTTAACACTTTTTAAAAAATTTATTACAAAAACGCAAAAATGAACGTTTATTTTTTTAAAATACAAAATATTGCCTTGAATGCATCTCTAATATTTGCACTGTGATATAACTGTCGTTAGAAAAGTATCAAAAAACTACATAAAATGTTGGCGGTATATATATATATATATATATATATATATATATATATATATATATATATATATATATATACTCGTGAAATGAAAAATGATACAATATTATATTTAGTTATGAAGAATTATAATAGTTCAGGATTTGTTCGTCTGTGGTTTAAAATTGTACGAATTCATGGAATCTTTGTAGAATAAATAAGCCCAGTACCTCCAAAATACATGAATCAATTATTGTGAAGGAAAACGGTATACATAATGATAATGAGTAGAATGGTCATGTATCTGATGAGTATCACCTGCCATGTGTATGTATCTGAAATCATTAATTGTTTTTGTGATTATCACGCAGTTGGATTGTATACCAATAAACTGATTTCAATTGAATTTAAGGTAGACCCAGACGGTGTTGTTTGTGTTGCTAACGATTTCATCTTCTAATCAAGCGTCACCCATGTCACCCATCGTACAAACAATTCCTGCATATACCTACTTAACAAACAATTTCGGTAGCATGTAACATACATGAAAAAATACATGTACTGTGTACGATTGACGGTTTTAAACTTTGGGGAAAGACAAAATCTAAACCGCTTAGATATTACCATCCACTATTATAATTGTTTTCTTGAATAATATTCTACTTCACATTTACCGTTTTCTGGAAATCCAGACAAGATTATATATTTGGTGGAGACCCGGATGTAAACATGTGCCATAACCATCCATTCCTAACACGAACCTAGAGAATATAGAAAAACGAACAGGGGTGGGTAGGTTTGAAGTTCTTTTACTGAGGGTAGTGGTGGGGTATAGTAAAATGACTTGGAGCTCCAACGCCCACTTCTACCCCACACCCAAACTCACCACACCGACCCAATCCTCTTCTGTACCAATATTCTAAATTGGACGGTAAAACTGGTTACGAGAGAAACTTAACAATGCCATAGGAGAAAAGGAGAACTATATTTCCATCTCAAGAGACCCTTGATATCCATCGATCCAGATAAAACGAACATTGTAACACGTGAAAGCTAAAAATGAACATATCATTTTGAGCCGATTATTTATTTTATTAAACAGCCCTCCCTGTAGTAGATATCTATTAAAAGTGAGCAGGTAAATTCTGCTACAGCTAATTTATAATAACCGCAATCCAAAGTGGATTGAACTTCACGTGAAAATAATGCAACAGAACATTCGATTCCTCGGGTTTAAAGGTATTGTTGGCATCATTCCCGCTCCGAAACTTAAAAAACTTAAGAAACTTGAGATCATGTTCAGTAGTTTTGTCTTTCCATTCGTCTGTGTGCCTTGTTACGGCTATATGGTCTTACACAAATTAAAAGACAATAACGAAAAGAAACAAATGTGGTCAAATTCAACAAATAATTTTTGTCCTAGAATACAAAGTGAATATTTATTAAGAACTTACCATAATCTGAACGTAAAAGTCACCTGTCCAAATGTATGATGTTCCAATCGGATTCAAAGTGGCATTCAAAATAAGTTACACTTTTGAATCTGTTGATGTGCCAGTAGTCTCGAACTTGCTCAATTGCTAAGGATCTGGAGTGTAATGATGTGCTTACAGTCTTTTGCTGTATCAAAATAAAATAATCGAATGGTGGGACAAGAGGAGCATGTCCAGAGAAACAAAACATGCTGTAGATGGGTTTGTGTACATTTTTTAAAAATATTAAATATATCCCGGGCGAAGAGACAAATGTATCACCGGCGAAGAGACAACACAAATTCATGGAAATGAAGATCGTATCTACGCACGAACAAGTCATGTCACTTGGTGATTTGCGCGATATTTTCAGCTGTTACAGATATTCTGAAAATAAGTATTTTAAAAAAAAATGAAAATTTGCAATGAAATTGTGTAGCCAGAATCAGTTGAACTGATCATCAGCCTCTATGTTTAACCCGTTCAAGGCAACAGACTTCTAACAGCCAGATAGACTACGACCCAAACTGAACAAATCTACAAGCAACACTTTCTAAATCATTGGTAAGTTGCGAAATAACATAATTGTTTGAATGTTTTGGAAGATTGGTTACATGGACATGTCAAATAAGGGGTGAAATCAAAATTCTCTCGGTTGGGCTTCACGTATTCAATGTACCGGTTTAATATTTCTGGTATCTATGAAGATCTTCCCATTTAAGGAATTCGTCTCGCCAAAGTTCGTCAATACTTCTTTTGGAGTTCAAGCAAATACAAACATATTGCTATATATGAAATACCAAAGAAAGATAGATCGCAATCTTTTTTACGGGTGGACAGTTGAAATGAACTGAAGAAGTGATATTTGTGTTACCTTTGTTATTCCTACCGTATACTGAGCACCCTTTTTCTTTAAATCGGCCTTGTTTCTTTGAAATTGTAGTACTGTTCGGGTAGATCTTTAAAAGTGACGTTATAATCAAAATCCCCAAAGCACAAAATGATGATATAATTGGTTCACACTGTACCTGCTTTTCATATCAGGTACACATAAGTTGTCCCTTGTCTTTGCATCTCCGCTATTACGTGTCTTGCAATACATAGTTTTACTAACCTGATAATGAGGCTTGTTACATCAACCATTTAGCGCCCTTTTCTCCAGTAGTTGCATATCACTTCGCATGTAACCTGCGTTGTCAATTTCGATTTTTCATTTTAAAATATCTAAGACATGATGTTATATTTTGAGAAGGGCTGTACCCTGTTTTGATATATATCTCTACTGTAGTGGTCTTTAGCTGTATTCCCTCTGTGATATAGATTGATATTATCATACAATAATTACATTATCTTAATTAGCAACTTTATTGTTAAATGAAGGACCCAGATGAATACTCCGATAACTGTCCACTAGTAGTAACCAATGACTTAATTGGAAAAACTGTAAAAATACCCACACCCCACCTTGCCTCGTAACACCAAACGTACATATTAGAAAACTCACTGTCCACTGCGCTCCTTTATCAACCCTGGCTGCCTGTGCTGCGATTTTCCTCTTTTCAGGAGTACGCACCAACACAAAATGTAACAATCTTCCTTGCATCAGTTAAAGTAAATGTTTTATATATCGATAAGTGACTGTGTTTGAAAGAGAAATTGACTGGCTCATTTTAACATCAAGATTGGTCATGTTGGAACGACGATAAAAGTTTAGTCGCGCTCTCGGTGATTGGTTAAGCATGATTGTACATATTCATGTGCAATGAGGAAATCTCCGCACAGGTAGACACGCGTGGAAACGGAGCATGTGTGAATATCGACTGTGGCTTGCGATGATGTTGAGCGCTGAGCAAATGTAGAATTAACAAAGTGAATACAAGATATCTCACTCCAAGCCTTTTCGAAAAGATTAGCTTTAAACGTGAATTCAAACAATTGTAACACATCTGTCCCAGATGTGGCTCAGTGCTATACGTGTACCGTAGTCTGCCATTCTAAGATATTATTTAGAACAGAAAACATTGGGACATCAGAAGAGGTTCAAGACAGAACGCGTGTGAAATAGTGCATAAATAAAGGCTTTGCTGTGTTTTCAACTTATGAAATCAATCCAAACAAAGAGCATTTTCTTTTACGTTTATAATTAAATACAAATGTGAAGGTCCGTGCTAAAGAATGTACCAATATCATCTTCTGCCAAATGATTTCTCGCCGTACACCACATAATTCAGATTCTTAGCATAGCCTTATTAACATAAAAGAATGTGGTCGTTGAAAGCATATTATTATTGTGAGTTATCATAAGGTGAACGAATACATCAAAGTAGGTGACCATTTCTGGAAAGTACGTGCTTGTAGTGATAACAATCGACCTGGCGTGATTTGACAATGCTCTTATGATATTTGGCTATATGTATTTTCAAAATGCTTTAAAACTTTATCTTCCTTAAGCGTAGCCCCTAATTTCATCTGCTAACATTAATAACGAAACTTCCGGCAGATCTGTTTTTGTTCGAACCCCTACTAATACGTATAAAGTGTCGGATGTATTTACCCAGATATTAAAGCATCCATGACTGACGTAAGAAGGGTGTCAAACAATTTATCTGAAGAAAATATATATATATATATATATATATATATATATATATATATATATATATATATATATATCTTGTGAACTATTTATTTTAAAAATTGATTCCCAATATGGATATCCAAACATCAGTCGTTTTAATGTTATGTTGGTAAAAATGTATATCATGACTCATTTTTCGAGTAAAACTTTTCATATCTATCTCTGTTTCAATTTTAAAAGTCTGCTGAACATGATTATCATTATTATTATTAATATTATTATTGTATGCGATATTATTCGTCGAAGTGTCCATGTAAATGCTTATAATAATTTTGATAATAATAATAATAATAATAATAATAATAATAATAATAATAATAATAATAATAATAATGAAACAATTCACCATCATCATCTATATTGTAATCATCAATAAAAGCAGCAAGCAAACATATCTCTCGAATTCAGAGTAAGTTTTTTTAATTGAAATAAATAAAGAGTGTGCCTATGCCAGAAAGATATACATCTCCTGAATGGATGTCGGATGATAACTACTATAATTTGTCATCCCAATCATCATCATCGCCAGCATCGTATTCATCTTCATTTTATCGCCAACATCACCGTGATAATAAATACGACATTAGATACATATTGTGGGTGCATTTTGTTCTGCGATGGTTGGACGGAAAATAAATGAATACAGGTCTTGGTCATTGACGAATATATTAATTTGTAACTGTTAGGTTTTTCAAGAAAAAATCTTGTATGGTTTTGCTTCTTATCCTAATGTCATCAAACACAGAATATTTCAACAATGTTTCTGGTCAAAGTTGAGTTTTGGTTGAATATAAAAAATTATTCTAGGACCTTATTCTTGAAACCTTCATGATATTAACGTATTTGCTTTACATATGTGATGTTTACTTGTGGTTGTAGGAAACATTAATCTCAACTTAGACCACAAATTCATCATGTTGACGTTATACATGTTATTCGCTCTAAAAATGTATTTATGAATTGGTTTCGTCCATGCATACCATTTTGTTCTACTTCGAAGTAGATCTTCTCTTTGTTGATAAGGAGTGTCATAATTACAGTTGTACATATGTTATAACGTACGAGGTTGTATACAGTCAACATTTCACTGACTTACTTTATATTACTTAATTTTTGGTTTTTTTTCTAAAAAGTATAATTTAGGTCAATCAATGAGGATTTTTTTAAATGTGAACGTATAATGTATGATGTCACATTCTTTTTTCAGAAAACTTTCTTCTTGTCAACTCTACACGCACAGTTTAAAATTCCCTACAATTTGCAAATTCTTAACTTGGACGACATAGCAAGATGCTCGAACAAACAATTCCACTTGTCTTAGTTTTGATATCGCTGTGGGTAATAGGTAAGAAAATATTCCAAATTTGTTAAGGTTGGATAACATATCACATACATATTTTGATGTGAAACAGTTTTCCACGTTATGAAAACCTTTTCATTTATACAGATTATGTAATACTAGATGGAATTTACCTACATTTTTTCCTTTGTATGAGGTATGATTTTGATACATTTTTAATAAACGTGTCCTAAATTTGTATGATTTTGATACATTTTTAATAAACGTGTCCTAAATTTTTATTAAAATCAATATCACATGGGGCATGTCCAGTATAATTTTCTTCTCGAGAAAAATATTTTCAATCTTAAAAATTATTTTCGCTGTTTAATATTGTATTCTTTCTTACAATTCTTAGTTCCCATAGGACATGATTCCAGACTTTTCAGTCGTTGTGGGGAGTGGTTGCGGCTTTGGTGTCAGGCCAGGAATGGAGGGGTGGAAAAACATGAAAAATAACATCTCTTGTCCTTGTACTTACAATAACTTTGAAAATGAAATCAGATGAACACAGTAATAAATATATAAACAAATCAATATAGTAACAATTAAATTGATGTGAGTGGTTTTGTTCTAACCTGTTAGGAAAGAGAACTTGACAAATACGATTTTGGAAGATAATAATAGGAGCTATGGTTTCTGATTTGCTAATTTTAATGGGAGCTATGGTCTTTAGTTTGATAATTGTAATATGAGCTATGGTCTCTGGTTTGATAATTGTAATGTGAGCTATGGTCTCTAGTTTGCTAATTATAATGGGAGCTATGGTCTTTGGTTTGCTAATTATAATGGGAGCAGGAATGGTCAATAAAACGAAAGTCTGCTAGCTGATAAAACTTGTAGCAAATAATGTTTTCATTTTCCCAACCAAAGTCCAAGATATAAAATACTTATTAATTTTGGCCTCTTTGTCCCACTCCTTAACTCAGGAAACACTCATCAGATTTGCCACAAATGAACACACGGGGCAACATAATAACCAGTTTCGCGAATCCTTTTGTCCCAAAACGAGAACCAGCTGGCGATTTAGTATGAGATATGGACTTACGGATATGTATGTATGTATGTATGTATGTATGTATGTATGTATGTATGTATGTATGTATGTATGTATGTATGTATGTATGTATGGCTGCATTAAAGTGATGCTATACAAGGATTGGAGGGATATTAAACAAATTTGTTAAAGAGAAGAAATATAAGAATTAGGAAAAGTTTTTAACATTTTTATCATGACATTTTCCAGAATAATTAGTTATTTTTTGTTTCCTTAAAGTCGTGTCCCGTAGTGAACCATGGTACATTGCCCATCCACTGTGTATCGGACAGTAAATGTCAACAGGGACAGCGGTGTTGCCCAGATGGCTGCGGAAAGGTGAGTAAATATGTCGGAGGTAGCTGTTACTTACCGATGTAATAAGCGATCCCAGACATGCACTCTTAGACCTTTGACCGTTTGCTTTTTATTATTTCTGGAATTCCAATAGCGAAATAATGTAAATCTGTAAAAGAGGAAGTAAATTTTTTCTTCTTAATTCATATCCTCCCCGTTCCCATTTATAAATACTTTAAATGTGATTTGTCTTTCTTCTTGTGTTGTGCTTTTCTCGCAGTAATGCAAATATACAGATTAATGAATTTATTATAAACTGTAAGATTTGCAATATTCAACGTTTATACTAGTGTAATGTGATATAATTTAGTCCGCTATTAGCGTTACAGTTATCTGTATATTTAAAGGAAAAGAGCTTTATTAAACTTTGGCTTCCGTTCGCAAAGTATGTACCTCATGTTCTTCTGATTGTGGAATAAATATATTTATGTTAAATAATGCTAATCCTTCATTACGGAGAAGGTCCAATATTCGTAGTTGGTCATGTATTTTTGTAATATAGAGTTTCAGAGCAGCACAGTTGTCATTTCTATTGGGCGTATAACAAGTTATACAGCAGCCCGTTGGTTAAGTGTTTATTGCATGCATAACATTCCATAGAGGCATTCTTGTCATGTCTTTCTTGCACGACTAAAGCTTCAGAATACCATGGTTATCGTTTCTTTTTATTACATATATACAATCCAGAACAGCATATTTGTCGTTTCTTTTCTTATATGTATAAAATCCAGAATAGAATAGTTGTCATGTTACAATATCGTTGATGTCATGTAATGTTTGCATGTACAAAGTTCCAGAACAGCATAATTGTCAAGTTTTATTGCATGCAAAAATATTCCAGAACAGCATGGTTGACATATCTTTATTGCATATGTGAAGTTCTAGAATAGCATGGTTGTCATGTCGTTGTTGCATATATACGTTTCCAGAGTAGCATGACTGCCCGACGTTGTCACTTTGCAAGTAAATAGCCAGATTGTAATATGTATATATATGCTAGACCCTGAAGCTAATTATTCCGCTTCATAAATGTTACAAGTGTCACCCTTGCGAACAATGAGGTGTCAAAGACAGTTGTGTATAACATGGGTAAAGGAACTTGTTACTTGCGCCTTATTTGGCTGCGTGCGATTCACAGATAAGTGATGAATTGCCCGTATTTGGCTCAAAGGAACATCAAGTGGTGGTCGTTAATCCACCCTTGACACACTGTCAGTGAGGGGGCAATGTCTGCTAATTATGTAGACCACGGTGAATCAACATCCACGGGCAAGGCGTGGCAACCATTGGAATCGCAAGCTTAAATCTAGTATCTTGAAAACTAAACGACAGTAGTCGCTAAACCATCTTGCGGGAATTATATAATTTAAGTTATATAAGCTAACCGGACGTCATTCGAAATAGCTCCTCTGTTACAATATACTACGGCAAGGTAACTGTACTTTAATTATGTACAGTATGTATTCTTCATTACTAGAATAGTTAGCACGATAATTCCCATTTGTAGAGTTTTTGATTCATTTTGTAGTGTTGGATTCATTTGTAGTGTTTGATTCATTTGTAGTGTTTGATCAACATGCATATTTTGAGATATGAGCAATGTTTATGTAAATTGTAATTCACTATTCATGTGATATTCTAGGTTTTCAACTGTTAAATTGAATAATAACTTTGTATAATGGTTGCAATGTTCAAAATTAGTTAATAGGGATACTTGACTATCAAGGTATACTTTGTAAGAGTTTAATGTGTAATGATATCAGCGCAGGGATATTTAACTAGTTGTGTATACATTTTAGGAGTATTATGTGTAAGGATATATGCCATTTCTCAATGAAATACCTGACTTAAAATTCTTTTTCCCAAAATGTATAGCTTACAAATTGTTTTTAATCAAATGTAATCATGCATGTATGTGTTTACTTCGTGATCACACGTGTAAGGCACTATAGTAAGAATATATATATATATATATATATATATATATATATATATATATATATATATATATATATATATATATATATACATACATAATAATAATAATAATAATAATAATAATAATAATAATAATAATAATAAAATGTACAAGAATAACAATAACCAAATATGTTTCTTCTTCTATCAGAATTGTAGCATTACGTTCATTTGTTAACGTTGGATTTCCTAGTATCATGTGTCGAAATGGATGTGCCTATTCCAGAAATATACACATTTCCTGACCCTGATGTCTGACGATAATGACTGATTCAATATCCCAATCATCATCGTCATCATTACCTTTATTATTTGTTGTCGATATCACCAATATCATCATTATGACATTACTTCAGATCATTATCGCAGTTTGTTTTGTGACCTCTGATTCAGTTGGCTGAAGAAAAAAAACATACGTGAAAAAATGATCCTTGTCATAACCTTGTATAATGGTATGCAGCTTGTGGTTTTTCATTAAAAAATCTTTTGTTCATGATTTTGATTCTTGCTTTCATGGCATCACATCCTGCAAAACAGAAAGTATCAACTTTTTACCAAGGCAAAAAGGAGGCTTGGTTGAATGTAACACAATTTTCCTGGTTTCGACTAAGACCTTTTTCTCAAACTCTTTACAAATTACAAGATCAACAAATTTACTTTAAGTATGTGGTAATAAAAATAAACCTCAACGCATCTCATATTAGACCACAAATTCATCATTTTGACGTTATATTGTTTTCTCTTAAAGGTAACGTGTCAATGAATTGGTTACGTTTAGGTGTACCGTTCTGTTCTACTTCGATGTACATCTTTTCGCTTTCTTAAGAGGGATTGTCATATTTTCTTTTGTGCATGCGTTATGACGTTCTACCGGGGATTTACGGCTTTCATTTCACTTAACGACTCGGTGTTTACTTCTTTCTTAAATGTGTTCTTGACACCGTATTTTAGGTCAAACAATGCGGCTTTTTTGTACGAAAACATAATGCACGATGTGACACTAATTTTTCTTGAAAACCTTCTTCTAGGAATCCAAGCGAACAGTATAAATTCTCTCCAATTAACTCCAATTAGCAACTGCTGGGCCTAGACAACATATGAAGATGCTTGAACAAACATTTGCACTTGTGTTGACGTTACTTTCGCTGTTGGTTTTTGGTAAGAAAATATTTAAAATTTGTTTACTTGGTACAATATTTCATAGATTCACTTTTCAGGGTGAAACGTTTACCTGCATCAAGAAAAGCTATCAATTTTTACAGATTTTTTATATTAATAATTAATCTAGGTTAAGCATATATTGTGATATATCCTTTAATGATGTTTTATCATTGTGCTAAAATCAATATCGACATGGGGCCAGTGCAATATAATCTTGCTTTCATAGAAGATACATTTTAATTGAGAACATTATTTTTGTCGTTTCATTTCTTTTTCTTGCTTACGTTCCTAGTTCAGATTCGACATATATCTAAACTGTTGACTGCGTCCTTTCCCGACAAAAACAAATCAGTGATGGAAGCGTGTAAGAACTCGGTGGGGAGATGACCGAGGGTGGGGTGGGGGGTGTATGTAGAGAGCTGGGGTGGGGAATTCATCGTTTGTCCTCGTAATCCAATAATGTTGAAAATAAAACAGATTTTCTAATAGTGTAATCAATATCGTCATAATTAAATTTAAATGAGTGGTCTTTTTCTAACATTTAAGAAAGAGAATATGTCAGATAAGCTTCAAGAGGTTTTAATTGGAAATACGTTCTTTACTTAATTAACGTTCAAACGATCTGGACAGTTTTCATCTTCGCAGAATGAATCATTACCAAAATATATCCGGATGTCAGGAATATTAAACAAAATCGAAGTCTGTAACTTTCTAATAGGTGAACACGAACGGTTTTCAATTTACTCACCCTATATCCTTTTAGATAAAATACTTTATTTTGGACATTGAAAAGTTGTTATTATTTTGTGCTTTATTTTCCAACACCCTGATCTCATTTGTTCGCACCTTTCAGGCATAAATGGAGTAGAGCCTCCATTGCACACCCACCAATTGGACACCCGGAGGTGCCCAATCGGAACACCATTGAGCAGCGACTGTAGTCCTCACACGGTTCCAAGTACTTGCCCGAGAGGGTATCACTGTTACAGCTCAAAACAAGGCTTAGGTCTTTGTTGCCCCAACAGTGCTCAAGCCACTTGCCCTAATGGCGGCATTCCTGCAGGTTCTTGTAGCACTCGTTTGGCCAACCAGTGTCCATTAGGTCATTTCTGCAGCTCCCCGTTATTAGATGGTTCAGGCACGTGCTGCCCACTCGATGTGCAAATGCCACTAAAATGTCAAAATGGAGGGATACCAAATGGGCGCTGTATACACTCTCTCATTAATCAGTGTGCTGCAGGCTTTCTCTGCCAAGATGTACCTGGCGACAGAATAGGGGTCTGTTGTCCAGCTGGAAGTGTTCAACCATCACTTGGTAACTCTCTCTCTCTCTCTCTCTCTCTCTCTCTCTCTCTCTCTCTCTCTCTCTCTCTCTCTCTCATTGGCCTTAGCCGACTTAGTATTTCCGAGCTATCATACATGTAATAGAAGATCATCATTATAAATGTTCAGAACTCAGAACAATTCTCATATAAATGACATATATCCCTAGACTTCTTCTTACTAGCTTTAATTCTCATATCATTTCTTCACCTACCTAACTTTAGATGCAATCTATTAATGTGCTTTAATTTAATTTAGAGGAACTTTAGGTGGTTAATTTCCAACCAACCTTTACTGATTTTTGCAACCATCCGACTCCTTCATGACTACTAGAACAACACTTTATATTACTAAGTTATTTACAATGCGTTATCCTGATGAAGTTTGCTTAGAAAATATTTGAAAATGTCATTGCATATATATGCATATGTATGTGTGTGTGACCTTCGATGACCTTCAAGAGAACAGAGGTATGAAAGTCCAAGATGATATCCTTCGTGTGTACCACATGGGCAACATAAGTTCAAAGCTTCATGAAATACATCGCTCACCACTTGCCCCAGCTGGACTTACTGACAAACGAACATTATCACAATATCTTAGATTTTCTTAATGCGATGAGATAAAAAAAATCTGGGCGGAAAATTAAACAGACTGCTCACGAAAAAATATCATGATAAGAAAACGTTCTCATCATTTTTGTTATCGTATCTGGATGAGTAATTACATATGTTTCTACAGGTTCGTGTCCCGTGTCGAACATTGTTGGCCCGTGTGTGGTATTGCCCGGCAACTGTGGATCTGACATCGAATGCCAGCAGGGTCAGCGGTGTTGTCCTATTGGTTGTGGGAAGGTGTGCACATATGTCGGAGATGGCAGTTACAGACCGGGGTAGTGAGCGATGCCTGCCTTACATTATTTGACCAAATTTCCACCTTTAACCGTTCGGTGTTTTTTCTTCTTATTTTTGGAAATCCGATAGAAATACGATGGTATTCGTGAAAAGGGAAAGTAGTTATTCCTGCAATGTATTCTTGAATTCTCTTTCTATTAATATCCTTAAGTTCTCTCTGTTCTCACTTATTGATACTTTACACACGATATTCCTTTCTTCAGATATTGTACTGCTTCTGCTAAATCGCAAATATACGGATTTATGAAGTCATTGTTAACTTTGAAATTTGCCCTGTTCAACTTTCGAATAAGACATTGTGATATAATTTACACCACAGAATCGTTACATCATATTGAAATTGGAAAACAGTATAATTTATTGGCTTTCGTTCTCATCGTTGATACCTCATGTTTTATTGATGTTATCTTTACAAACTAAGAAATAAATGTTTCAGATAAATATTGCTATTTCTTTGATATGGAGCATAGCCAATATTTGTGGCTATCCTTGCATATCATGTTACGTCACTATTGCATTATAACGTTCCAAAATGCTTGTCATGTCTATATTGTATATATAATGGTTCAGTTTCACATGGAGCAACTACACAATGTAACCATGTAAAGTACAGACAACGACACAGACAGACAGACAGACAGACACACACACACATATATATATATATATATATATATATATATATATATATAGCATGGCATTAAAAGTGTTGGTATAAAGGAATTCGATATACCAATACTATTGGAGTATCAAATTGTGATCCGCCCATGGCACCAGAATACTAATATATATACATTCTTTCAACCGTAGACCTATAGATCAATAATGAATTTCTCCTCATTCATTAATCATCAATGTCATAAGACAATAACGATACAAAGTATCAATAGTCTGCTTTCTAAATTGCATTAAAATGGTACACACTTTAATCGGAATCCTTTCTTTTTTATATTCCCTCTCGTGCGTAAATGACAAAATAAGCACACATCTGAAGTGAGAGAGAAAAGCATAATGCGCTGAACGAAATCATTAAAACTCAACATGTACCAAGTGATCTACAATAATCTGGTTCGTCATAACGTCGTAACGGTATGTTGAGAGAGAGAGAGAGAGAGAGAGAGAGAGAGAGAGAGAGAGAGAGAGAGAGAGAACATTACAGTATATTTTAGAAACAACAAGATCATCGCTTTAAATTTGATCTTCAATTTTCTACTGATATCATGTTATATTGTTAACATAATAAAATGGGTTTCATTAATCACATATCCTATAGTTTAACTTCAGTGAATGCTGGCTCTGGTTAGTAAACGCAAAACGTGTGGAAACGTTCTCGAAAAAGATATCTACTTCATAATTTCGAAGGAAAATTATATCTCAATATTTGTTTTATTGTTTGTTTTGGTTTTCTTACATTTTTCAATGATAGTTTGCTTAACCAGAAACTTTATAGAAATGTTTCCTTTGCGAGTCTGCCATTTCTATCTGTGCTAAAAATGTTAGAATTACATGAATGAGAATATTAATGTTGTTCGTTCATAGGATTTCATTATACTTGTCTGTTTTGCTCGCGTGACGATGGTATTTGATGCCTTCCCGATACATTCTATTTTCTCTCTGTCCAAAAAGTATCGTCATCGGAAAGACAAAATTGAGGACCAAAAAATCTCTAAAATGTGATGTAAGATTTGTGTTTAAAATTTGTAAATGAGACGTTTTTGAGATCTCATGTATCGTTTTCCAATCCATTGTAAAATCATCACCCGTGACCCGCAATACAACACAAAAATGAAACAAAACGATGACTACGTTAAAAGATTATATAAACAGGTCTATCACCAGAATATAATGTACAAACTTTCATTGAACCAAATATACATTAATGGTTATGTGAAAAATTAGATCAGTACAGGACTCTGCTCATTATACGTTTTTATCTACATATAGGTCAGAAAACCATATTGTACTTGAACAATCATTATCAGAAAGGTAGAATGACGAAATATCTTTAATTCCTAATCCCTACACGTGTTCCTACCATAAAGTATTAGTCATCTGTCTTTAAGACACACGTTTGGCATTGATTATTATGGTGCGTGCGTGGTTGAATATGTATTTTGCACTCATCGCATTATTCCCATCGTTATACCTGTTTGACATATGGACATACAATTCACAATTTTAAATAAGTATTGGAAAATGTGTTTCAAAGTAATATAGAGATGAGTTGGAAACGTAGGAACAATTTAAGAACTATTAATTTCATCCTTTGTCTTATCTTCCCGTGCTAGTTTATTGAAAGATAATTTGATTTTCTCTGATGGAACCTCTGGAAGTTTCAAGTTTAGGAATCTGAATCGTCCCTGTTGCATCTGAGTTTGGTAAGAATACTATAAATTGGAATCGAGAGAAAACTGCGATCGAGCTGAGTACTCTCCCAAAGTTTAAATAGAAATTTAATATGCTAGTAGTAAACGCTAAATATCTGCTTGACACCAGCTAACTCCTAACTTCCAAAGTATATGTTTAGAGCATTATATAGAAGTCGCCTGCGTCGCCTGCAGAAATAACACACCAATGTATTCTTATCTGCTTACGCAGGTGAGACAATCATCAACTGAGAAAGATAACACACCACACACAAACACACGCACGCACACACACAAATAAGATTGGAATAACGCTAAATCCGTCAACCCGAAAGAGGCTCATTTCGTATTATTTATCCCAGATGGATGCACAAGTTTCCAGAAAGTAATATTGCCTCGTATAAAAGAAACCTTTAATACATGTGATTGTTACAAAGGCAGCGGGTGTCGTAGAGTTATCTTTCCTAAAATACTCATGATCATGACGGACGTTCACTTGCCGATAGACGTACTATACACGGACTTGGACCAAACTCGAATGTAAGCAAAATATTGGTCCTGATTAAAGGGAAAACGTGTTTGTTCTTTACAATATGGGGACTGTAGTTTGATTGTCTGCATGTATTTTTGCTACAGTGCACATATTTATCTGGTGTTAATGTGTTGGAGGTGAAATCTAAGACTCAAGACGTGTTGCTTTGTTCACAGTTCAGCCTCTCCAAAACAACGAGATAATCTTTGCCAATAACATACATTTAAGATTGTCTGCACGGATATTATTAATAAACATATGATTTATTTGGATTTTAGCAATGAAAATTTAATTACTGAAAAGAAGACAATTTTTAGAGAATATATAGAGGCAAATAAGTGCGTATAGCATTCATATTATCCCATTCTGTTATAGATTCCGAACAAATAGCGCGTTGTTTGCATTATCTGTTTTCCACTAATATATTTAGTAAGTTTTTTTTATAATAATGAATTAAAAGACCTTAAACTTTAGAAAGTCTTCTAAACATTGCATGTACTTCTTGTAGCATGTAATAATATATAATGTCCCTCATTTCAGTTATTTACTGTATCAGGATGTTTACATTAGCAGTGCACAAATATAAGCCTGTCAACCTAAGATAAACCTTTTAATGATTTATCGAAATAAGTTGGGCTAAATCAAAATGGCATGAAGGTCTATCAGAATTAGTAAAAGTGGCATAGTTCTGAGCTCTAAGGAAAATAATTGCGATCTAAACTAACACCATTAGGACCCATCAGTAATTTCTGTTGCTGGTGTTATTGTTGTCGAGTAAGATCTGTCCACTACTCTTACACTGGAATATTGTAATATTTCACAACTGCTACTGTCTGATACATAGTCCGAGTTTGATCTGACCCTTGCCATCCCATTTTTCATAGTTGGAAATGTAAGGTCAGAGTCCGCTGCCCATTGAAAAGTTGGAATTATCCGCTTACTAGCAAACTTTAAGGACCATTCGTCGAAATATAACTGCATGAAATCGATAGGAATATGATTTATTTTCTCAGACATTGTGAGTATAGTATTCGTTATATATTTAATAATCTGACAGATTATCAGAAACAATAGCGTTGACGAACTTTGACCTGGAACTCGTCATTTGGATTCCTAGCTCGTGACCTACGTGTCAATGACATCAGAGTTCAAACAGTCACGCGATGTAACAATAAACCAGTTCAAATGTTACTGGTAGGAAAATAAATCGAACATATAAATGAAAGCCACCGACAGTATTCTGGTCGTTGTTCTCAGAACAAAAAACACGTTGATAATTAAGTGTGCATTATATTTATCTACAAACATTAATTAATATTTTCGGATTCGAAGTTCAACAACTTTGGAAAAGGTTTATTGTTGATATCACGTGACTACTGGACCTCTGAAGAAAACCATGTCAAAGAAAGAACCATGTTAAATTTGTTTTTAGGAGTGTACTATAGATAAGAGATACTATCTGTGTCGGCTTTGTTTTGCTATATTGAGGTTCCCTTAAACCTTTCCTAATGTTATAGAAGATGATTAACTAAAAATATTCAATAAGAGTTGAAATCAAGATAAGGTAGAGGTTTCGTAAGCACACAAAGATTAACAGAGTCAATTCACAATGTAACTGCTTTTCATGTTCGGAACCCATACGTTGCCCCTTATCACCCCGCTGCTTCTAGATTAAATTCGTCAAAACTTTTTCGTGTGTCTAATATATCCTAAGATATAAAATCTAAAAGGATGGTCGATTTCTAAAGGAAGGGGATGTTAGATCACATAAGTATGAGTAACATATACGGTGTGAGGTATATCCTCTACTACCATATATTTATCACCCATCTCTCAAAACCGTCACGATGAGTTTTCACTAAACGTATGTTACCTTTCTTTCCTGTCTACTCTTATAATAGACAATTGACAAGTCCAGTATATGTTATGCGACTTTATTGTGCATGAGGTTGGCAACGTTAGCTAAATATATATATAGCTCCTGTTTAATTCAACTCAACCCCGCAAATACAATAAAATACATTTACTACAACTATAAATACCGTCATCAGTGCATTACATCGATTCTGTTTCACAGTATATTCAATACGAATAACTACCACCACATATTTATTACTTATCAATCTAGAAAGATAGTTGACCAAATGAACCTAAACACAATAATCAGTGTGTACTGCACAAAACAGAACAGACATACAGACAGACAAGCGAATGGACATAATGATAGGTTCAGAAAAGACTGTGTGTTAATAACCTATTAAAGGCACTAAAATGCAATATACATTTCAGATAAATATACAGACTACATATACAATAACGATTTACATTGTCCATATTATAAATATATTATAAATCTATTTACCTTATCATATGGGACAAAGGTTGTCACATCTTGAAGTCCAACAGAATCAGAAGCACATTTAATTGAATTCCATAACCAGCACCCTTCAGCAACTCATAAGAAATGACCACCACTTCTCCCTATTTAAAACAGTAATATACAAACTTATAAAATATATGCTTCTGCTAGAAGAGATGCCTAACTAGAAAAGTTCACAAAAAGGGGATTAAATCAATTTTCATTCAAAGGGGATTCTGTTATTTCCACATTTGGATATATTCGGTCCTCATGGTATCAGTTTAATATTGCCGATGTCTGTACGGACCATCCCCTTCCTCTGATTTCTCTTGACGCTTCGTCAATACTTTGGTAGTTGAATATGTCCTGAGACATAAATTCTTATCAACGAGTCGATGTCGAAATAATCTGATGTTTTGGTGTTTGTTTCTAAAAAGGGACTTTATCCCCATGTAACCTTATTGTGGATTTCATAAAATATTTAGACCCACTTTCTCGAAATCAGCCTCCCCATGGAGCAAATCCTTAAATAGATACTGTTTAAGAGGGATTTTAGAAATTCTCAAAAACATGTGATACATCCTTATGATGATGCAATATTCAAAAGCTTACATGACTCAGCCGTATTAGACGGGAGGCGATGTACAACGTACAACATAAACAATTTATGAAATAACTCAAGACTCAAGAATTTCCGGGCATTGATGGTATTGAAAATCAACATTTACGTTACAGTGAAAAAACAAGAAATAATCATAATGCTTATTAACAGGGTAGCATACGCCTAGCGATTGCAAAGTAAGGTTAATTGTGCCACATTTAAAGGTGGCAGTAAGTCTAAAAAGTGACCCTAACTCTTATACAGTATTTACCGTTGCCTCTCTACTAGTCTAATATCAGAACAGTGCCTGTACAGTATATAAGGCAATGATGTAACAACACTAAATAGCATATTATTGGTGCTGAATGACGTGGGTTTCAAAAGAGACTGAGTAAAAACATTTACACGGAGTTGTATATTCCACTTTAGAAATATGTCAAGAGTGTTTGCTGATTTCTTGGATATTAAGACGGCGTTTTTACACTTTGAGTCATTACATACTTTTCTAAAACTCAAAAAGCAAGCCACTTTATGAAAAGGTTTTACTAGAGAAATGATACTGAAATAGCTCTGATGAAAGAATCCAAAATCCGAACCTGTTTTAATACCGTGGGGTATTATGCAAGGAATAATAATACCGTGCTCTGCAGTTATTATTGCACAGATGCAATAACCCCATAAAATTTTTTTAATATTTGTTGTATTTCTTCATAATATAACAGCTTTTCCCATCAGCATCGGACCGGTACCAACAAATTGTATGATGTTTGTCTCAGTATTCTCTGCATCTGTAATGCGTGAATTATTTTGATAAAAACAATTTTGAATTTTTTTTAAGTTGGATAAAACTGTCCATCAGTCTTAAAACTAGATACAGACGCGAAGGTCTATACTATGAATGGACAGGTTATAACCCAGACTCCTAATATAGCCATCTTAGCACGAAAAGCAGGTTCCCGTAGGAACCGTATTGTACTTCCCATGTGGGTTATGATAATATTTAACTGCTGCATAAACAATTTAACTTTCTAAAAATGTACTTTTGGTCGAAACCCCAGAAAAATATAAATTGTTGGGTGTATTTGCGCAGATAGTATAGCATCCATGTCTGAGATGAAAACGGTGATGAAAACGGTGATAAAGCAATTTAGTTGAAGAAACATTTGCTACTTGTTTCTTAGATTCTCTTAAAACTGCTGATTTCTTTTTTATTTTATCGATACCCACCCCAGAATTTCTGTGCATCAATGCCATATGGTAAGCTTTCTTCAAGAGAAGAGATTGTATTTTGAGTCAGATGCGAAACACGTGGAGATTTGTTAGTGCAAAAAATAAAATTACAAATTTCCAGAATGTGATATCTAACGATAATGAGAATGATTTACCATCGGAATCCTCATCGTCATCACAAATATTATTTGTCTTAGACAAAATTATCACCATCATTATCAGATTAATCCAGCGTAATATCGTAGGTACATTTTATTGTGTGGCCTCAAACATTGTTGGAAGGTAACACAGCTGAAATAGTGCTGCTGGTGATAGTCGAATCTTTTTTATGACTTTATGGTAATAAACTAAGTGGGAGCAGCAAAACTAACAAGTCTGGTACAACTTAACAAATAATGTAATTATATTTAATTATCAACGTTATAAATGAAACTGTGACAGGAACTTATAGTATTATGACGTGAATCCAAGATAACCCTGAAAGATTAAAGATCTAAAGAATTTAAATTTCCTTGTAAACTTCAGAATCGGATATGTACTGGTCCGCTAAAAATCACGAGGCTGTCAAAATGAAATTGTCAAGAACTCCTTTGATAAGTTCACAAAAGTTGTAGAATAATGCTATACCCCAAAACTGAGCATTTTTGTTTCTTCCCTAAACGGTCCAAACAAATGTTTTCCTCTAAAATAATCTAATTACAACAGAAAATCTGCACACTTTATGTTACAACAGGAACATAATAAATAATAATCCAAAAAAAAGACACGAACTTGACTGCTTAATTCACTTCTTTTATACATCTTCTATTACGACTATATTTCACAACATACCCTATGTGACAGTTCATACTAATCAATAAATAATTTGAAATGCCCATTCGTGTGACCTAGCCCATCCAATCGGTAATTACTTAATTCTTCTAGAGCTGTCTAATTCCCATCAGCCAATGAGAAATTAATCCAATGTCGTCAACAAGTTTTATTATTAATATTAGTATTGTTAGTAATTCTCAATACATTTGTCAGCATTAATTTTAGATCCTATGTACTCTTATGCTGTTAATATGTATGAGACCCTAGTCACGAAAGTAAAATCTAGCTAAAGATAGTACAATTTGCAGCCATAAAAAAAATAACATAAACTTGATAAAATCATGTACCAGGAGTTATTAAACCATAGATGTACATAAAATATCTAAGTTGTCTGTTTTTCACGCGAAAGCCCTTTTTATTCTATTACTCTTTTCTTAAAAACTTCACCATATCAATATATTTACTTAAAATACGTACTTTGTGGTTCTGGTAATTAAACGATAAACCTCATCATTTCCTCAATTGAGACGAAAGGGTTTATCAGTCAGACATTATACGATAACATTTCGATCTAAAGTAATGCATCTAGTACGATCAGGCGTGCATTTCTGTTTTACTTCAAACGAGATCTTTGCTTTGATAAGACAGTGTCATGCTAACATTTTAGTTAAAGGGTTTATTGCCAAGATTTCACTTAATTGCTCGGTGTTAACGTTTTTCTTATAATTTCTTGATCCTATAATTTAGTAGTGCATTTGTTATATGAAAATACAATGTATTATGCCACACTTTTTCATTCACCAATGTATGTACTCTAATATAAAGCAGATGCACAGCAATGGTTTGCCACCACAAATACAAATAACTTTTGTTTATGTCGGGTTGTGAGTGTTTTGCCCAGTTTTGGTACATAAGAATCTGGTTCAAAGTCTGATTAGATATCCAAAATCTGGAATTGATAGAGTCTCTTAAAAATATCAACTTGTCGATTTAGTCAATAAAAATGATTACAGTGCGATAACTGCCAATGACTGTATACTTATATCAAATATAACACAAGTGACATTCATATAGTTATTTACTGTTATGATGGATAAATATAAAGATGCGTGTGTGGATAAAGTGCTGTACTTACCAAGAGATGTGCACTTTTGTCCAATCCAATCTTCTTTTACTCTATTCATGTTGTTTCTGATATTCTTGTTTATTTCTCGGTACTCCATTGCCCCTGTTGTCTCTCTGGTGTTTTGAGATCTCTTCGGGCATCACACAACTTTAGAATATCTTTTGTAACCCAGAGCTTTTTCTTTGGGCGATGGAGGCTAATGATGTCCTTGGCAACTGCTTTCATGACTGTGTTGAAAGTGTCTGCCATCACTTTAACATCAACATCCGTTACAAGGAGTTGAGCAAAATTTCGTCCGATTTGGCTTGGAATGACTTGTAGATGTTAGGGTCCTTTAGTTGTTCAAGGCTGAAGTTGAGCCTGGTGTTCTTTGGCTTGTTAATTTTCTTCAGCCTTATTCGTAAGTTCATAATCACACGGTCGTGATCACTCCGGTCATCAGCACACGGGAACGTCCTTTTGTTTTTGCTCCATTGATGCCAGATCGGTAACGGTTTTGAACCAGTATGTAGTCGATCTGGTTATGATGGGTACCATTTCGTGCTGGCTATGTCAAGCATCGTGAAGTTGAATTTTGTCCTAGGGCGATAATTAGTACAAAGTTGTTGTAGCTTGCGAACTCTAGCAACCGTCTCTCTCTTTTACTGGTACGCTCATTGCAAGAAGATCCACTATGATCTTCCCAGTATTTTAGATCATCTTTGCCAACTTTGGCATTCCATTGTCCTTGGATCACGAGGATGTATTTTTTACTTAATATCTTTAGAATTCCCTTGATATTGGTGTAAAACCCCTCTATTTCTTCATCATCATTATCGGTAATTGGAACATAGACTTCGATGATAGCGATGTTAGAGGGCGATGCTTTCAGACGAATGGAAATGATTTTGCTATGGAGCAGCATCCAAGCAAAAATTCCTAGATAGCTTTGTTTACAAATAAGCCTACTCCATTTATGGACTTTTCAAACTCTCCACTATAACAGAACATATCCCCATCTCAAGTTTGGTGTTCTCCTGACTTCACAGAGTCCCAGAATGTACCATGTGTTGTGTTCCAGCTCATATGTCAACTTTTGGAGTCGTCCAATTTGCGCCAGAGTTGTAATGTTTCAGGTGGGGATGGCGATGCTGTCTCTCGTTCTGATTTCATGAAAACTATAAGTAGCACATTTATCACCTCCGTCCTTGTGGACAGCGGCAAGCGCGGTCCTTGTTGACCCGGGCGACGACCGATCCGTACAGAAAGTTCAGATTTGTCCAGCATTAACAGTGTGTCTTGGGCAAATGTCTTCTGGCGTTGCCCATCCCTCTCCAGACCAATGAGTTTCCAAAAGGGGATGTAGTACATCGTCCAGCTGCCTTATGGTCTCGAGTCAGGGTCTTGTTTAAGGATTTACTCCCTTAGCCTTTGGCTAACCACAGCCGACCTGCACTGCAGCAGGAGGCTCGTGGATGGGCGGGTATGTCCATTTCCTGAGCAGATAAAAGATCTGTTTTTGTCCATAGTATTCATATTATACATTTTTAAATAAAGAATGAATGCATTGTCTTAGTGACTCGATATATAATAACAGGTCTTTACTAAACGACTGTTTTTGATATATGGCAGTTAGTTTGATATCTTGTTATCATTATATGTCTTGAACAGAAAGTCAAACTGACAGAATGTTGTCGTAAAATACTTTGTACAATGTCGAGTTGGCGGTCAATGCAAATGGTGTCAATCTGATATGCAATATGTTACTACATTTTGAAGGCGGTTATCACAACACGTACCGTTCAGAAAATCAAGTTGACAGAGCTTTTTACCAGACGTTTTTGTATGATTTCTACTTACCTCTTAAAGAAAATGGTGCTTATCCAGATCCAATTTCTCCGGAAATCAATGATACATTGACATTAGTTCTTCACCAGAAGAAGTACTATGCTATACTTGTGATCCTAAAGGAAAATAGTGCTGGTCTGATATCCCATTTGATTGCTATTTTCAACAATTTGTTATCAATATTCCTCCGGAATGAATGGTGTTTAAGTATATGGGTTTTACTTAAATGTCTTCTTATGTTGGTCCTAAATGAAAATAGTGCTCCTCAGAAATCTAGTATGGTTAGTGACGATGTTGGAAATCTTGTTATCCTTACTCGTGAATAAATTGTCCTAGCAGCATGCGGTTATCACATAAAGACTTATTATTAGTCTACCTGGTTGTACATAAAATGATACTGATCTGAATTCCAATATGGATGCCACAGAGACCACCTTGCAATTGTTGGTATGGCTACTTCTCGTAATTGAATGGTTATCTCTGATATCCAGTATGACCAATATGGCAGCCATCTTGACAATCTAGTTAATGTTCCTTATCCAGGACGAAAAGATACATTGACCTGAGGTTTCTACCACAAGATTTCGTATGACGCGGTATTAGGAGAAAAGATAAAATGAATAGACCTTTCTGGAAAGATATCAAATTTGTATCTTTGGATCAAACTCACTTTACTTCCATATAAAAGATGGATGGAAATCCATCTTTGTTACAAACAAATGATAACTCATTCACCTCTCAGTCATATTATTTCCAAGATGTCACGGTTACAACAAGATGTACAATTGTTGATGGATAAAACCGATCTGTCAGAAACAGAAAACCCGTGACGGTACCAACAAATATAACGTCCTCGACTGACGTACGAGTTAGAAGAAACATCACAATCTGTTATTAGAGACTTCGGGAATTAAACACAATATAAATAAGAAGCTAGAAGGAGGATGACATACACAGCCTCGGGGATGGAAGCATAAGCAACAAAAGAAGGGATTCATCTCATTCAACTCGAACATCTGGTACGACAACCTCCTTGTTAACGAATTGCCTTAGTCCCGGAGGAGAAGAATGAAAACTTTGGTCTATAGATGTTGACGACACGTTCTTCAGGAGAAAAGAAAAATAAATAAATGTTAAAAAGCGCAAAAATAAATTTAAAAAAAATAATCAGTCAACAGCCAGTGAAGACTCAAACTTATTTTGCTCGTATTGCCTCATAGCAATCCAAACTAGTAATACACCAACATATAGCTAGGAGCAGTATTCAACAATGTGTGATGTGATATTTCACAATCAGCTTTGGTAGTTTCTTTGACTTATAAACAGTTTGATAGTTAGTACCAGCTTTAAAATAAGATTTAAAACAGTCGACGACACTCACTACGATAGCAAACTCACAAAGCCACCGAATGTCTGAACCAATCTTTTCATAAAGAATTGAATAATAACATTCGTTTCTTCATCTAGGAAAACCCTCAACGAATCCTAGTGTCGTAGAAAAGTTTTCAAAACACTTTTAAGAACGTATGTGGAAATATTTGCTACATCTACACGCTCTGAAGTTCATCAATGTACTATCACGTACTTGTCAAGGCTTACAATCACTCATATCATCATAGGATATAGAGGAAGCGCCCTTTGAAAACGAACTGATGGTGCCTGGTCAATTGTTTTGAATTTCACCCAACAGAAAATAGAAAGCCTGGATGTTGAGTTTGTAATGGATAAACGAAATGCACTTTCGACCAACCTATTTTCGTAATTGGTCAACAAAATTGTTTCGTGTCAATGGGCACGTGGACAAGTGCAAAGACCGGATTTTCCTGCTTATTAATTGAATATAATTGTGTAAAATCGAATGTTTGACTAACCTGACTTGCAGAGAGTGACAAAGAAACACCGCGACGCGTACGATGCCTAAATTATTCTTGCTCTTAATAAATGTAAAGTAGGCCAGCGTCGATAGCAAGAAGCGAACAGTTATTTGGAGATAATATCCACCTAATTCTTGCATTGCGCTTCAAAAATCATTGACTATAAAATGAAGTATAAGTGAACACCATAACATTTAAACAGTGGCTACCTCTCCTTCTAAGAATTCCTCTCTTCAATAACTACAAAAAACAGAACTAGTACATGTTGCGTTGAGAAACTGTTACTAAAACTAAGTCGTCGTTTTCTTACAATTTCTTTGTGGCACAACGTGTAATCAGAGCAGCCATTGAAAATTTTAGTTTGCAACAAGGAGACAAACAACTGTGGCCAGGTTTACTCAGCAGAGGTATTTTCTATCGTCTTCAAAGTACATCGTTGAAACATACTTCCGACAGTAACAACAACATATATGCCATGTAAATCCTTTAGGATATTAGTTTAATGTGCAACATCTTGTAGAAACGATTTGCAGCTTTGATCAGCGATCAGTGTGGCAAAGCTATGGAGAAATGTCTCTGAAGTGTACAGATTGAGTACTCTCCGTTAATTCGTGTGGAAATGAAATGTTCTGCCTGCTAAACGACGGACATTACGTTTTGTTATGATGTGTTTTATATATTGTACTCATTTAATTCGTATTGAAATGAAATGTTCTGCCTGCTAAACGATGGACATTACTTTTTGTTCTGATGTGTTTTATATATTGTACTCATTTAATTCGTATTGAAATGAAATGTTCTGCCTGGTAAACGATGGATATTACGTTTTGTTCTGATGTGTTTTATATATTGTACTCAGTTAATTCGTATTGAAATGAAATGTTCTGCCTGGTAAAGGATGGACATATGTTTTGTTCTGATGTGTTTTATATATTGTATCATACAACTCTCTAGTTCCGATGAGATATAGTCAGCGATTAATTCTGCAAGGCTTTTCATTTCACTGTCGAATTGAACGAAAGACTAATTTAAGGTTTGTGTATTCGGATGTCGTTGAGAACAACATGGTGGAAAACACAGCCACCCTGTTACTGAGAATAATTTCTTTCAATGTTGAATCTGCCATAGGTGCTTACGATGAAGGAGAGAATACGTATAACAAAATCGTTACTTACTCTCAACAAGATTACCTGAAACATCTCTTGACGTCCTGAAAATGCCAGGAACATACATCTTGATACACACATGGCATGAGAACCTGATGATTTTGGACAAGCTCATCTTCATAGAGTTGACAGTCGATGACGATCATCACAATGTTGGATTTAAAGATAGTAGAAAGAAAATCAGACATGAGACGCAGTTTAGAAATGATGGATGGTATACATCTGGATATGTGGTTGCAAGACAAGTATCGGCTGAACGGAGTGGATGCCCGCCTAAAACTGAATCGATGGAGTTCCGTGTTCTATTTGAAACCTCATGTCAACGAGTATAACATCTCATAAGCCAAGCTTTATGTGTGCTTTGTGGAAGCATCATCTAAAGCCGGAAACGACATAAACACAACGACATTTAAGCATCCTCTACGATGTTTGGAAGTGACGATTTTCACCATTGTCTCTCTACTCTGATCCAAGGTAGAATCTATTATTTTCTAAATAAAAATACCAAAACATTTTCTCATTGGTAATATGACAGTCAAGGTAGCCATCGATAAAACTCTAACGAGTTCTAACACTTCAACATGTCTAAGATACGTCACCCGGGGACGGACAACCGTTGTGTTCCAAATCTGTTGAATCTACCTTTGCTAGAACATTACTTGTTATCTTACTTGAAACTGTCTGAATCAACATGACAGTTTGGTACCAACAACAGCCACGGTATTTCGTGCCATGATTATGTATGGGTCTTCGGTTTCACTCCACGCCAAGTCAGCGGTAAATGACATTCACGAGATTCATCGACCAGGAACCTAATGGGTTGCCGTCCATATTCGCCACATTCACGGTGTGACCTATTTTAATTATTATCGATCGCCTCCTCTTTGGAATATGCCATCATGGACTTCATGTATCTACTCAGTTCAATAACGTACGATCAAAAGGTTCAGATACCTTGGTGGTGTTTGGACAAAACTGTTCTATAGTCTTCGTCAATTCAGTCTTGGATTTTCCCACGAACATTTGGTGACTTGTTTTGTTAACTACCCTAGCAACGATTGTTAAATAGATAAATGGTTTTGTGAACAATATTATGCGCTCTTTCATTTAGCACAAAAACGTAGTGTGCATCGACGGCGAAATTACAGTGTCTTACATCACTGTAAATCGAGTTTGACTACACAACATTGTCAGGCACGTTCTTTTATAACCTTGTTCAGTTTGTAATTTCGTTTTGAGATATAGACTCTTCTTCTTACTAAACGTGCTGTCAAAAAAATGGATGTTATCTTGTTTGTTGTTTGTGTTTGTTGAAATATTATTGAATCTACATGCTGTTGCACGTTCTCCGTGTCGATGTTTGCATAACAAATAATATTTGTCTCTCACATCCGCATACCGAACCGAAATAATGGCTTCTTCACACACCTAATTCTTCAGTACAACGAGCCTTACCATTCACAATTGACATTTGAAAGATCCTTTCTAGTCCAACATATACGGTTGGAATCAAAAGTAAAACCGGCATTCAGTGCAAAACGGAAATGTAACCGAAACCGAATTGCAGATTTCCTTGATCTTGAAAAGAGTATGATCTACTTTGAATAAAAGGACACATCGCAAAATTTAACTACTATAGATTAACGGGACGCTTATATAACTGGATAATACATTTCTTAACTGATCGGAAAATCAGAAGCAGGGTGGGTTATCACTTATCAGAAGTACACGAATTTGAAAATGGAACTACAATCCGCAATGTACTGATCCCATTATGTTTAGCATCATTAATAAGGACCTGGAACAATCAGTAGACCTATCCTGTCTGGACCTATCGCAGTTTGCCGATGACAGCGGAATCTGGAAAGCAATCAGCCCATCCATTGAAGTTGCAGCTGGCGAATTGCCTAATACGATTGGTCGATGACCCGATACATAGGGTATCATGCTACCACCCGTTTAAAAAATCCCTAACATGGGGCATACACATAGATGAGCAAGTGAAAAGATGAGAAAAGAACCGCAAGGGAGCTATGGAGGCTGGGGTTGACCAGACCACTCTTCTCACGCTTTGAATGACAATAATTCGGTCGAAAATCAACTACAGGTGTCCGTTGTACGGCTTGGAATGAACAATGAGATATGTGTGAATATGTGGATGGGTATGAATAAAGAGATATGCATGTATATGTTGATGGGTATGATATATATATATATATATATATATATATATATATATATATATATATATATATATATATATATATATATATATATATATATATATCACATAGTTCATTCATTCTCTCTGAGTAATGGATAAATATTAGGATTATTAGCAATGGAGGTAAACATATTTATCTCAATATGTATCAATGACATTAGTATTTCCCCATGGAAAACCCGGTCTACCTGGTGTTTTCCATGTTCTTTATTATAATTTTACCAATATATCTCGTCTTATTGACAACAATGTTTTAGAAATTAACGTTTGACCATCATCCTGGTACTATTGTTATATTGTTGCGTCTTAGTGTTATATATTATGTTATTTGAAAAATTACTCGTTCTTGCCTTAACATCATGAGGCATAATCTTAATGTTGTGTTTTGGGTGGAATTATTTATTTACATTTAGTAATCACTAGAAATACAAAGTGCGGTCAATAATAATCTTGGACTGGAACATGAATTTGGAGTTATAGTGAATTTCGACGGAAATGTTTGAGGGGTTATATTACTGTAATTCATCAAAAGAATGTTTACACATCATCAGACTTCACTAAATGCAAATTAACACATCTAATATTTGAACTTATAGAGGAATGCCACCTGAATTCAGTTGAAATTTCATCAATGTCAAATGTTTCATGCGTAATCCTAATAACAAACTACCTGGGACGGACGGACTGGGCAAAATCACAATTTTACAGTTGCGCTTGCAGTGGAAACATACCCGTAAGACTTGACTTTTACCTTCAGGGTTGCAATGTTAACTTATGTAATAATCATTTCAAATATTTTGATTTCCGATTAGAAACTGGACTGCAATATTATTACACGCAAGGTATCTAATACCGATCTAATCAAACACATTCGTGAGCGTAGATTTATAGACCATGCTTCATCTAATTTCCAAGGACCTTAAGACAACAGTTGTTGTCTGATTAAAGATTCTTGAACGCTCAAATACCGCAGTAATTTTTTATAATCACATAAAGACCATACTTCGAGAAACTCTAATATAGGATGTTTTTTTATTTGTTTGTTTTACGTTTGTTCGATTCCTCATTACCCTTTTCTAAGCCGAATATTAGTATCTAATGTCAAGCAATACAAAATACGACGCAAAACCCAATATAAAGAATTAGCCCTACCTCGTATTACTAAACATATATACCTAAATATATCCAGTGAATTCTCTGTTGCGAAATTAGGGATGGTTTACTTTACGAGACTAATCCATGCTTTCTAGAAGTCTAGCATATTACAATAAATATGGTTTTATAATTAATTTGTCAATGTCAAATACTATTAGTTTAATTATTTTAATGATACCCGCGACGGACATACAGGATAAAATCGAAAGAAACATGTTTGCGCTAGCAGTAGAGACAAACAAGCGGGACGAATCGGACTGAAAGCAACCCCAGCCAATAAATTAAAAACACATTAAAGACATGAACCGATTTTACATAGTAGTTTGTCCAGTATTTAACTTAATATAAAAGATAAATTATGAAGTCAGATCTATTATTATTAATATTGGTCACAAATATTGTTCACTATTGAACATTACTAGAGATCCCGTCAGCGCAGGCTTACCAACGAAGTTTCATCAAAAGGTTGTCCAGAAAGAAAAATCACTAATGCAGCGATAGGCAAGCTGGTGCCACCATCACCTCATAAAATGAGCAGAATTGGCTTACAATGAAATTCTCTGGTATCTTACTGAGAAAGGAAAAACCGTCAAGTTTAATCAAAACTTATTCAGCTATAAATAAATTTGGGATAAATCAACGCTCAAGCCGACTGTCTCATGAAGCACCATACCGTATACTGCATAATAAACACCTAAACCTGTCAACAGTGAATGTAACCCGCAGTAAGGTGCATTGTAAAAATGACAACGGGTGATGATGAAATGTAGTTTAAGAGAACTGTCAGAAATATCGTACTGTCAGTAGTTTTATTACATGTCATCGCGGGCTCCATCCAATGTTTACTAACCCTCCAGTGTTGGTTCACCCTCTAACACTGACATTTTTGTGATTCTGCATCCACTACCCGTATGCCATGATTTGACTTGATTTTTTGGTAATTCAGTTTGCAAAAGATTGAAGAAAGGAAAAATAAAAAATGTACAGTGAATGCAAAAGGAACGAAACAGCCAACTACAGTCTGAATAACGTTTTTTATTTTACCACATTGTGCTATAACACGGACATACTATTCCCTAATGATTATCTAACACAATATCCAAAAGAACCTTATCTTCGATGCCAAGACTAATTCACAAAGCAATTCAACTTTTAACCGCAGAAATGTTTAACTGTGCATCTGTGTACAAACCATATATTCAAAAGGCATTTCTAATATGTTATTTATCACGATATACAAACTGAAAATTATATGTACGCTTTACAGAAATAGTATATGTCAATAAATAACCAAACGGTTTACGGTATCATAACACGCCATAGATTAACGAAACGTTTTAGGGTAATATCAAGTGTCATAGGATAACCAAACATTTTACTTTAATATTAAATGCCATATAATAACCAAACATTTTACTTTAATATTAAATGCCATAGAATAACCAAACATTTTTACGTTAATATTACATGGCATAGAATAACCAAGATGCTACGGTAATATCACATGACATATAATAAGCAAAATTAAACGCTATTGATTAATCAAGCGTTTTAGGATAATATTAAATGCCATAGGATAACTAAACATTTTTACTTTAATAATACATAACCAATGTTTTACAGTATTATGTGAAAATAAATAAACATTTTACAGCCATATATGTGCCAGTAAAAAAACGTATTATGGTAGTATTAAAAGCGATACAAAAACCAAACGTAGTACGACAATATCATGTGAGAATAACCAAAGGTTTTACAGTATTATTACATGTCGTTAAATAACCAAACATTTTACAGTAGAATTGCATACTGTAGAAGAATAGTACAGTCTATAGAATAATCAATCGTTGTACAGTAATTTCACATGCCGTGGAATAACCAAACCTTTTACAGTAATATTCCGTGCCATAGAAAAACCAAACGCTCGACAGTAATATTCGTGCCATAGAATAACCTAGCGTTTTCGAATAACATTACTTACCATAGAATAACCAAACATTTCAGAGTAATATTACATCTTATATAGCAACTAAACGTGTTAAAATAGTACATGCCATAATATGACTAAATGTTGTACAGTCATAGTACATGCCATAATATTACTAAATGTTGTACAGTCATAGTACATGCCATAATATTACTAAATGTTGTACAGTCATAGTACATGCCATAATATAACTAAATGTTGTACAGTCATAGTACATGCCATAATATAACTAAATGTTGTACAGTCATAGTACATGCCATAATATAACTAAATGTTGTACAGTCATAGTACATGCCATAATATAACTAAATGTTGTACAGTCATAGTACATGCCATAATATAACTAAATGTTGTACAGTCATAGTACATGCCATAATATAACTAAATGTCGTACAGTCATAGTACATGCCATAATATAACTAAATGTTGTACAGTCATAGTACATGCCATAATATAACTAAATGTTGTACAGTCATATTACATACCATAATATAACTAAATGTTGTACAGTCATTGTACATGCCATAATATAACTAAATGTTGTACAGTCATAGTACATGCCATAATATAACTAAATGTTGTACAGTCATAGTACATGCCATAATATAACTAAATGTTGTACAGTCATATTGCATACCATAATATAACTAAATGTCGTAGTCATAGTACATACCATAATATAACTAAATGTCGTACAGTCATAGTACATGCCATAATATAACTAAATGTTGTACAGTCATAGTACATGCCATAATATAACTAAATGTTGTACAGTCATAGTACATGCCATAATATAACTAAATGTTGTACAGTCATAGTACATGCCATAATATAACTAAATGTTGTACAGTCATAGTACATGCCATAATATAACTAAATGTTGTACAGTCATAGTACATGCCATAATATAACTAAATGTTGTACAGTCATATTACATACCATAATATAACTAAATGTCGTAGTCATAGTACATACCATAATATAACTAAATGTCGTACAGTCATAGTACATGCCATAATATAACTAAATGTTGTACAGTCATAGTACATGCCATAATATAACTAAATGTTGTACAGTCATAGTACATGCCATAATATAACTAAATGTTGTACAGTCATATTACATGTGATATAATAACCAAACTTTGACAGTAACATTACGTCATAGAATAACCAAACCGAATAACCAAACTTTAGCAATTAGAGCGAATAAGTATCAAGAAAATGAGACAGAACGAGAAGTGAAGTTATATTCGGCCACTCCGTTCATACCTGAAGACTGAAGAGACATTTGTACAGAATGGCGAGTCGGTGAACGTGTTCGTTGTTATTATTAGTTTTCGATTGGTAATTGCATTGTTAATTACGCAACGCTGTATACTACCCATTAGAGTCTTGTTTCTAATGAATGTTACGGGTATTAAGACGACTTGGTAAAATGTACCTTTAAATAAATGCACGCGTGTCTACATGACCGACAAGAACAGCTTTTCTACCTGGAGGGAATACATAGCTTTTCGCGAAGTTAACAAATAGAGCTGAAAATAATACCAAATTTAATAAAGGTGTCAAATCCATACCATTTTCTTTCTATACATCGGTAAGCATTGACACTATCCACTAAGCTGCACGTAAAACACTATGAATAATATTATCTGAATCTAATAAAATGACATTGTAGGGGCCTGACGTGTAATGCTTTAAAAATTCAAACAAAAAAAATAAAATCAATGTGTTATTTTCCCTATTTATCATTAAACGCAGTTCAAACAGAAACGTCCCTTCAGTGCTGACAATGGTCAGTAAAGGGCAGAAAACTTGTTACCTGCCCAATGCTTTATCACAACAACTAATGCAACAACGGACCTGGCCCCAATTTAACTTAATTACATTTGGATATTTTTATTGGAGGTCTCCGGTAATTGTCACCCAAGTATAGAACATGCCTTACATGCCTAACGGGACAGATTATTTCACCAACTATAAAATGTCTCAATTGGTCATTGAAATTTTCTGATAAGCCATTGGAAACTCATATTTAAACAAAAAAGGAATTAACCGAACCACATACGTATATTATAATAGACTTAGAACGGGTTCTTGGTTTCTGTAAACACTATCATGTAACCTGTACCGGGACCACGTACCAGAGAACGAGTTCTACGCCATGTCCAAGCTCGGAAGTAGAACATTCGGTTTCCTGGATAAGATGGATTCTCAACAAACTGTTATGTTACTGTCAAAAGGCCTTAGTAAAGTAATAAGCAAATAATCCCTACACAGTTTGTATTGATAACTTGTCTGGATTTGTACTAACGTACAGAAAAATAAAAAAAAAATATCAAACTTTACTGCAACAGAAAAGCTCTTGATCACTACACATAAGATTATGTTCCAGAAGTCACGTTAGATGGCCAACGATACAAAGCAATAACCTGCTTTGCGGAAATTTAAGAAAATAACTAAAAACTTGTGTTAGATTTGATACATACTGATAATTATATACCTGTGTAATGACTTGACACCTAAAATAAAAAAAACAACTGCAGATATACATTTCAGTTTACCTTCTTAGGTAACATGATCGGGGTTGGGAAATGAAAAATGTGTATTTATGTTTGTGTGTTTTGGAATTTCTAAAATAACTTTAACAATCTGTCATATCGCTACAATGCCCGCAGTGTGGCAGTATATGTCTAGCAACGGGCATCATGACGCAGACGTATAGCATGATGTCCCACCCAGTCACATTATCCTGACACCAGGCCGTCCAGTCCTAACACTAACATCCGAATGCTGACTGCCTATCGAGGCAGCTATTAGTACCATTTTCGTAAGTCTTTGGTACGAATCAACTGGCGTTCAAACCCACAACCTCCCACATCTGAGGTGGACGCTTTAACCACTAAGGTCACATGAGCAGTATGGAAATGGTATTAGTTTGCGACTATGGTGACTTTGACATTACCCATATTTTTTTTCTGAGTGAATTACATGTAAAGGCTTAGATGATTTTGACATGATTCATATTTTATTATGATTAAATGACATGTAAAGGCTTAGATGATTTTGACATGACACATGTTTTATTCCGATTGAATGACATGTAAAGGCTTGGACGATTTTGACATGACCCGTATTGTATTATGCTGATACGTAAATGTTTTGATGACTATTATATGGATCCTACTCTACAGCATAATCTTGTCATCTGGCAAATTTAGTGTCATGTTTTCAAGAGAACTCAATTCGAAATGGCGCAGTTATTCAATATTTTGACATCATAATTACTTTGTGAATCGGAGTTTGAGTGTACGGTGATTTAGCAGGTTAAAAGTTGTTCATTGTACAATTATTCATCATTATACAGTTTACGTTTCATCTGGTTTTCTTCTTCCATGCTGCCGAACTCGCTTGGTACACGATACCAATATTTGATTTATATACAAGTATTTGTATTCATAAATTCGTGTGAGCTCTACTGATAGATACAACATGACCAAACAGATACGAAAACAAGAAATTTGCTATTAAAAGTTAGGACTAGCTAAAAAAATAAAAACGCACCTAAATCAATACAATACAAATTCATTAAGCAAAGTAAACATCTATCTTTTCAACAGTAAGTCATATAGTGTAACATATGAAGGTCTGAGCGATCATACAACCCTCTCAAATATTCTGATCATACGGTATGTGACTAAGTCCTTTATCAATCTGAACCGATGTTTTCCGGGTTGTTTTTTTTCGCTTGTTGCAGGGTTCGGAGGTAATTTGCAATTTCAGACCATGCGTCAATTAAAATTTCACTTGGGTAACTTATGTATTTAAATGTAAAAAGTGTGAGTGTTCCATATAGCCATACAATTCCGGAGTTTGTCATGATAGGTATTCAATATAGAATCAAAATAGAACCATAAGCTCTCGTATCCTGATCGCCAATCGAAAATCTTGTAGATATAAATCTAGTCACTTATCCTATGCAAGTCGGATCAACAACATAGATCCCGATCTGTCTGCGCACAAGTCGTCCGCAGATCCAGAAAGTTGTTATTTGTTGGATCTAATCAGAAAGAAAGATAAAAGATCACCTGACCTGCTCGCACATTATGCGTTTGCTGATTAGAGTACTTCTCTCTGCAAATATACTTACACGGGTATATAAGGTAATCAGTGTCTAGTACATACAGTTAGTGCTACTTATGTGAAGTTTGTTAAATCAAAAGTAGTAGGGTATTACGTTGTTAGCATTGATTACCGTATGGACTGGAGAATAGGTTGGATGCAACTACAAAAAACACAAACCCCGATATGTGAGCGCACTATAATTTCGTGTCAACAACTGACAATGCTGTGCTTCTCTGCTGAGTTGTGAACTACATAAGAAACTAAGGTATCAACAAATTAAAATAAAACTAGCGAAAGGTCAAATACAAAACAAGCGAAAGGTGAACTAATGTTGCATATACTCCAAAGGTCTTTAATTGCTTCCAGTTCCTTCCATTATGATTATGAGTTTCCAAGTTGTAGATCTGTATTTCAGATCACGTAATAGTAGAGGAAATGATCCAAACAATTAATACACAGAATTAATCATATCTCAAATTAATAATCACTTGTACCTCAAAATAATGCGAGAAGTCCTAATGTTAACACAACTTAGCGAGGGCCTCTTTGCCGATATTAAACCATGCTACCATTACGTCATCTGAATAGTGTATATTACGGCGTCTTCTGTTGACTGGCTAATTTGTCGGTTGGAGAAATAACTTCCAAAAACATACTCCCCACAATCAAACAAATAATCTAACAAAATTATAAAGAGAGATATAAATGCAAATAAGCACATACCCAAAGTTTGTTCCAGTATCTAGCTAGAGATTTTAAAGTAATTTTACAGACGCAAAAAAAACCTCTCACATACAAGATATCACTATGTCTTTCAGCACTTTTCTATTCAGCAAACCCTCACACTTGTTATCAAAATGACACTGCATTTCAATGCACGTGCTTTATAATGAACATAGAAGAAATAAGCCAGTTCACATGTTCGTCGATACGTCTATATTTTCTACAACTGAAAAAAATACTTTATATGTCACACTATTTATAACATTCTTCTGTAAAATTTAAACTGCCTTAAATTACACCATTTATAACGCCATGCGTTAAACTTCCACAGTCGGTAGGGCTAGCAAAGGCCCAGAACGGGTTTTTCTGCTATGTAATTCCCTGGTCATACTGCCACCTACGAATTCGTCAGGTGTTAATGTCTTCGTCAAGCCGTTGTTGAATCTTTTAAATAGGAATTGCAATAAACATGTACCTAATACTTTCCATCATAAGTATGAAATGAGATTGAATGCGGCCGACATGAAATCACCGCACATTCCTGAAATTTTTCGATTCCGATTAAGGAAGATTCGTGTCGAGGATGTTCTGCACATTTAATTAATATTACAAATGATTTACATTTAATTCAATACTACAAGTGAATCACATTTTACACGATATTTAGATTTAGGCATAATCACAATGAAATATGTTTCACTTATGACAAATTTTGGAATCGCATAAAAACTTTAAAAAGACCCAAGTGTGCCTATTACAGTTCACCCTGTTTTACGTAACTTACCAGTGTACACGCTGATTTGTGCAGTATTGTAAGAGCATAGACAATGTAAGATATCTCCCAAATGTATTATCATGTCGATTTTAACTTTATGCTATGATCATTAGATCATTATAAAAACACTTCCTAAGATCAAGGCATACTAAATATGCATCATCTCTTCTTCATAACTGATGGCGTTAACAATAGCATTGAAAATTAAGTTACAGACGAAGCTTTGCTGTATGATCAACATAGCCGTTTCGTTTGGATATGAAACTATAACGATACCAGCGACGGACGGACAGGAGAATATCAAGAAGACCCATTAGCGATAGCAGTAGGGACAAGCAAGCACCGCCAATCGGATTGGAGGGGCTGGGATATGCAAGACCGTAAAGAGCGATCACAGGCCTTGAAGTAATAAACATTCTGGCCTCTCCTAGTTCTTGTTCAAATAATTGTTTCTTTATAACTTTAAAAAGTGTTGTTCTACCCAGGCCCCCTTACAGGCACAATCTACGGAGATCTATCTCCAGCTGCCTATCCCCCTCTTGCAGGCAATGGGGATATGGAGTTTTTATAAGGCTACGATTTCATCTCTTTTTACTTCTAGTAAGTACATCTTAAACTATTTCATGACAAGGTAAATTAGGTAATTAAAAAAATAAAATAAATCTAAAGATACAAAACTCGAATTTCAAATAATTTGCCAGTCACGACAGTTGATATCACGTGGTGTCATCGTTGGATACAATGGGGTGGAGGTGGGGGGCTAGCTATGGTGCCTGGGACAGGTTGGTTAAGTACCTCTGTCTTGTTCAGACTGATAGTGAGTCCGAAGAGTCTCGAGGCTTCCGCGAAGCCAGTAACGATGATCTGGAGATCTGCTTCCGTATGTGTCATGAGAGCAGTCATCCGCGAAAAGTGCTTCAAGAATAAGTTTATCTATTGCTTTAGACCGGGCATTCAGTCGGCGAAGGTCGAAGAGAGAGCCAGCCAGTCTGTACTTTAAGTACACTCCTTTCTGGAGACCACGTGTATCATCGTTTAGGACACATGAAGAATAGGTTGGATAGTACTGGAGCGAGAACTCAACCTTGCTTAACGCCCTTAGAAACGTTGAATAGGTCAGAGAGAGACATCCCTAATCTAGAGAACGAATCGCGTCATGCAGTCATGGAAATGTCGAATCAGCTTAATAAACTTCCTAGGGCAAAAGAGTCGTCTTAAGATGAGCCATAGTGCATCTCTGACCGTATCAAATGTCTGTGAAGTCTATGAAGACACAGCAGAAGATCATGTATTATTCTATGCACCTTTCCTGTATTTTGTATCCCCGTGAAGATCATGTCGATCGTGATACGATCTGTGTCAAGCCACATTGTGTGTCCCCGGCAGTAAGGCTCCCGAAACATTACATATTAGACGGTTGAGAAGGACGTACGCTATAATCTTGCCTGCAGTTGAGTGATATGCCTCGATAGTTGACGCAGTCTGCTTTGTTTCCTTTGTTATGGTGACAATCATTGCATCTTTGAACTCCTGTGGCATGGACTGCTCCTACCAAACACTGATCACGATGTTGTACAGTGCCTCAAGTACCTTAGGGCCAGCTGCTTTGAAGTGTTTAATATATAATACAAGGGGCGACAATTTCTCATTTCAGTTCTGCGATTCCATAATTTGGACTACAAATTTGGCTTATAACGAATAGCAGTCCGTTTTCTAATCAGAGATTCCTCTAAATATTGCCACCCCATTTTTCTCATGTGGACATGTAGGTTTATGTGTTGGGTCATTGCAACTGCATATAAAAAATGTGGAATTTGCCACCATTGTTAGGTAGTGACATATGGTACATGTAATCACTTACCAGTGGGCCTAGAAAATTTAAACTTATGTTACATCAACTCATACCTACAATGAATCAATAGGAAAATAATTGATTTTCTCAGAAATGGCAAGTATTATAATCGTTACGTCATTAATCTGCTGACAGACAAGACGAAGCTATGACGTAGATGAGACCTGACCCAGTACTCACCATTGGCATCACTAGTCATATGACTTCACAAATTTTAAGTGATTACATCGGAAGTCCAAGTCACATGATATAACAACTCTGTTATAATGTTGTGGTATAGAAATTCAATTATATTAAATGAAAGTAAAGATACATTTTGGAAAAACCAGCAATCTGGCCAGTCTGACTTATCAAGCAGAGAGCACTTGTCAATGTGGTAGTCAAGTGATACAAAACTCCACAAGTTATTCTTGGAATATATAAATATTGAGAATGTTTTTTTTTTTTTGTTTTTTTTTTAAATTTTATTACAACCAGTGCATGACTTTCATTCAATATTTTTTTTCTTCTCTACAATATTTGAAAATTTGGATTGTTAAATTTGTGTATTCATGTGACTGGCAATGCAAGTCATAAGTACCAGGTCATATTTTTATCAACGATTAAAGACATAACAATCTTAATATTCACAATTTCTGAGAGAAAAAAAGTAATTTTAGTATTGATTTCATGCATGTATTACACACCGCTCCAATAGCCTAGTGGTTAGAGTGTCCGCCTCGAATGCTGGAGGTCGTGGGTTCGAATACCAGCTGACTTGTACCAAAGACTTACAAAAAAATGGTACTTGAAGCTGCCTCACATGGCGCTCAGCATTAAGAGGTTAGTGTTGGTACTGGTTGGCTAGGTGTCATTATAATGTGACTGGGTGGGACATCATCCTACATATCTGCGGCATGATGCCCCAGTGCTACACATCACTATAAACTGCCACACTGCAGACATCATAGCAATACGACTTAAAAATTGTTAAAGCTACGTTAAAAATCCTAATCACACACACATGTATGCATTATTCTAAGAATGTTTAAAGTTTGTTAGACCATCTGATAAGCAACTACACTTTGCCACCACCATTTTTTACCTCGTTTTATGCTAGACTGTTTTTCATTTCTTCCATGTACGAAAAGATATGGATATTGAACTGACTTTTTATATAAAAGTATACTAGATGAATCTAATCCACTGGGTATTTGGATTGACTCAGTATATGTTTTTTGCAAGCAACCAAATGATCCAAACTGCAGCCTCAAAATATTCTGTCAGAATTCAATAAATTTAACTCACGATCAGTTTAGTTACAACATGTACGTTTTGAGTGTAAGTGTTGACAGAAAGTTTACAAGATTTTTTCCTCGACTTTCATCAACATTTGCAAAATTCACAGTCTTTTCAAGGTCAAGAATTTTTTAATCATTTCTCTGGACTTTTTCTCCAGATTTTCTGATAGTGTGGGAACCCTGTACATAAGAACAAGGGATACTGCAATTTATTGTCCTTGTAATTAAAACATATTGCTCTAAATAATATGTAGTCTTTTTCTGTATACATCATGAAAGTTTAAACTATCATTACAGACGTTTTAGAAGTTATTAATTTTTTGTGGTGGCTTCTTTTTCAAAAAACATTTTATACCTTGTTGGAAGAAGAATATCAAAGGGAGCTAACTACTATCAAGTACAATAATTTACATAACTTGATCTGACTCAAGTAATGACTTAAAAATTTACATATGTTACCAATTTTTATCAAGATCATCAAGCTAGTTGCTATTTGTAGAAATGTGCTACATTTGGTACATGCTGTTCCATTTAAAGATATGTAGTAGCCAGGGGAAGGTAGCTTTTGTTTTTAAATATATGCCATGAGTACTGTGATGGCCCAAAGAGTTCATACAAAAATGAAACAAATATTCTAAACTGAAGTTGCTGGCAACTACACATTGAATAACCATCCCTGGGTCCCAAATATGTTTAATAAACATGCCTGAAAGGGAATGGACACTATGCCATAAGCAGGGTGGGATTGAAATCTGCCCACGCTGTCAAGAAATAATAATAAAGTATACAACAAATCCTCCAGAATGAAAATTTATGAATTTTTTCAGTAAAACAACAAATTCTGTGTCATGTATGTTTGTAAAACATTTTATACCATGTATTATATAATGTCTACATTTAACTTAAAATTAATGATAAAGTAAAGTCTCACTATTAATGAAATTAACAAAATGCTATATTTTTAAAAGCAATATAACGTGGCATACTAAAATTATAAAAATAGGCACCATGACAAAAGTTTATTCAAATGGTGAACACATTCTGTTGCTACTGACTTGTCGACAGATATTGAGTTATGAAGTATATCAATCTAGTGTAGTTGGTGAAGAAAGAAAGATCGGCAATAAAACCACTGAACATCAACCTTAAATAAAATGACAAATCTAGCACCATAATATCTATGTAGAATACAGCAAAACTCCAAACACTGTACACCCATAATGCTCCTGCAGTTTTAGATGTATGATGTTGGTTCCCATAGTACATGATAAATAAAGTATAAATGACTTTGTATTTATCTAGCATAATACGCCTGTAGATTTGAATCTAACACTGGTCCAGATTGTATAGGGTGAATACTGTATAAATGACTTTTGTATTATCTATCATGATGTAGATCTGAATTTATGATGATGGTCCATATTGTATAGGGTGAATACAGTATAAAAGACTAGGGCATAACCGATTAGCATTTTTCTACCGATTTCCGATTCTGGATTTTGGACATGAAATTTTTCCGATTCCGGATACGATTCGATTAATCGGAAATGCTAAATCCGTTTTTTATTATAAAAAATTTCATCTTTCGTTTCCGGGTTTCTGGTATCTGGTTTTGCCGTGTCTAGCATGTTACTTAGTACTTTACCATATCCTGCTTCATTTCCGGTTTTCACCCGTCGGTTCAAATAGATTGTCTCACAGCGTGGTTGTGTTGACCATATTGGACTTTTCTGACTTCTTTTTTAACTTTATTAATGCACTATCGAATGACACGCAGTGTTAGACACGGTGCTATAGAAATTCAACTTTATTATTTTTATTATCCGAATCGGTCGTTCCTGCCTTGTCCGACTCCGATTAATCGGAAGTTCATACTATCCGGTGGAATCCGATTTCCGGATCAAAAGTCGGTTATGCCCTATAAAAGACTGTGTAGTTATAGACCTTAAGATTTGGGCTGATGGTTACATTTCACTGGGTTGTGAAATTCAGATTTTACAAAGGACATAGGTACCATGCAAAAAGATACAAATAACATTAAAATGGATAAAATAAGATTACTAAAAACCTTTCAGTACATTTAAATCTTCCTGCCCAAAATATTATGGGAACAATATGCATGCAACATAGGGAATTACTTGAAAAAATCTATTTGATATTTTTTACTTAAATGCTCAGGAGTTGGAGAAAAAAAATCTTCAAAAGGAAACTTGCCCTGTTAAGGATGCACACATGATAAAACTTTTTTAACAAAGCCATTATAGAAATTGAATAAAGTGTATCCAATGGTGAGTGAGACGCTAGCTTGAATGCCGAAACAATAGATCAACATGGAGAAATGAATAATAAAGCCTAAGTTTTTTAACATGTTATGTTACAATCATAATAATGGCATCAAAAGATAAATAACTGCTTACACTGATGCAATTTGTAGCATAATCACATTGTACTACCACAATTAGGAATTATTTAAACTGAAACAATGAAAATAAATTGGTGCATCTATTCCTCTTATTCCAAAACCATGAATTCTCACATTTCTGGACAAAAAGTAACTATAACATCAGTTATCCTTGTGATTTATCTTCATCTTTAGTTTTTCCATCAATGTCACCATTTTACACCTATGACCAGTCTAGTTGATTGGCTTTTTGTTACCTTAAATCTATTTGTTTTACAATAATGTCACCATTTTACACCTTTTACAAGTCTAGTTGATTGTTTTTTTGTTATCTTAAATCTATTTGTTTGTACAATAATGTCACCATTTTACAAGTCTAGTTGATTGTTTTTTTGTTATCTTAAATCTATTTTTTTGTACAACAATGTTACCATTTTATACCTTTTACAAGTCTAGTTGATTGTTTTTTTGTTATCTTAAATCTATTTTTTTGTACAATAATGTCACCATTTAACACATTCTACAAGTCTAGTTGATTGGCTTTTTGTTACCTTAAATCTATTTGTTACACCAAAATACTATATTCCATGTATTTTTTCATACATAGGTGAAATCTCTGTAAGATCCTTAACTGCATTATGAGATGGTAGAGCTGGGTTTACTATGAAGCTGGACACAAGTATAATAAGTAATTTACAAGTACATTATATGATGTACAAGTCATCTACAAGTAGGTTGTATGATGTACAATGTACAAGTATATTATGTGATGTACAAGTGATCTACAGGTACATTATATGATGTACAAGTACATTATGTGATCTACAGGTAGATTATGTGATCTACAAGTACATTATGTGATCTACAGGTACATTATGTGATCTACAGGTAGATTATGTGATCTACAAGTACATTACATGATGTACAATTACAGTATGTGATCTACAGGTAGATTATGTGATCTACAAGTACATTACATGATCTACAAGTATATTATGTGATCTACAGGTACATTATGTGATGGCAAATCTAGTTCTTCTCTGAAGCTGAGCACAAGTGCAGATATGGGTCTACCATGTTTGAAGCTGGATACATGTGTATCATGTGATCCACATGTGCTTTATGATCTGCATGTGCATTATGCAATGGCAGATCAAGGTCAAACCTTATTAAATCAAGGAATAAATGTATAATGATTTACAAGTGCATTATATGATGTCAGATCTTTCTGAAACTATGTGCAGGTAATATAAAAACAAATAAATAGTGAATTAAAGTGAACTACATTTAGCTACATATTCAACAGTGAAAATATTCACTGCCCAGCAGACATCAATGAGAACTTGAAAACTAAAGCTGTTCAGTTAAGTGACTAAGGTCAGTGAGACAACCTGTTTTTAATGATAGGGGTTTTAAAACTAGCATACTGGCAGGAAGCAAAATTAAAAAATGGGCCGTTAACATGTCAAAGTGAAATGAAAGCCGTGAAAGACACGTCTGTACTCATGTTCACATATTACTGCTTAAAATCCAATGCTAAATTATGAAAAACATTCCTCTAAGGAATTAGAACACCTTTTGAGTTAGAATATGATGGACAAGTGAATTTTTCAGCCTACTTGTCTGATGGGAAGCATTAAAATCCTGCATGTGTCAAGAAACAAACGTATATATCATGCAACCATTTGTCTATGGCATAATAACATGAGATGGCAAACACTCTACCAACTATCTAACAGCAATATGCAGTCACCAATTTGAGTCACATATGTTTACATACTGGCTACTGTAGCCTACGACTTGGAAAACCATACTCACAGTGAAAAAATACCCACATTGTATTTACAACATTTTGCAAAATTGTGACTTCCAGAATCCTAAACTTGAAACTCCAGCTAAATCTAAATTTATTTTTCCAAGGAAATGTTCACAAACAGCAACTTTTTCATGAACAACTACTATGTTACACAAAAAAAACACACCAGTGGTCCACAAAACAACCAAACTACTTTTCTTTATGAAAACAAAACACTGGCAATCTCATGAATCACTTTCCATTGCATCAGTTAAAATGGAAAACTTTGTCTGAAAGACACAGCATTTAAATTCCAACTTTGATCTCTCCTTGATCTTTTCCAATGGCTAAGATATGTGGCGCTGACCCATATGAGGGTCAGATGGCAAAATGCTATGTGGGATATAGCCAGTTCAAGAAATATTGATGTGTATAGAAGAACGTCTGTATTAACCACGTCCAATGTTGCCATGTCATGACGATGCTGAATACCAAAAAGGATGTGCTGAGGATTCTTGCCCTGAAAGAAAAGAAAAATATCTGGTTAACTGACCAATTAACACACTCAGTCAGTCAAATTCTGTATAAGAAACTGACCAATTAACACAATCAAGTCAAATTCTGTATATGAAACAGACCAATCACTGGAGTACAGATTATCACGTACACTAATTTACCTAGGAAGTTTTTTCTTTGAACACTAACATTTCTTGATTATTTATGTTGATAGTGAATTGAAAGCCATTCAAATTTGTACAAGTTTTAACATAAAATCTACACTGGTACCGAACCATACGTGGATAATGCCACAAGTATTTGAGGCATTTAAAATAAGACACAGATCACTACTGCAATAATTTCTTATAAAGATTGTTTATATTTGCCCAACATCTCCTATCCAGCTTTTGCTGATTACCTTTTAGAGTTTTTATTTCAAGTTGTACATATAGTATTTGATAACCACACAATCTTATCAGAAGGGGCCCCGAGTGGCAGAGTGGTCTAAAGCGCTGTCCGTTACGGACCACTGCCATCTCACCTCTGTCTGCGTGGGTTCGAGTCTAAGATTCGGCTAATGTAGTTAAGTGAGAAAGCTTGCTAGTAGCTTCTCGTGGGTCGGTGGTTCTTTCTGGTGTTTTCCGGGTTCTTCCTCCACCATTAATACTGGCCGCCATGTATAGCCAATCTTGTGCTGAAAAATGGCGTTAAACCATAGAAAACAAAACAAACAATCTTATCAGCATATAACACTATGATCTTGCATAAGCTTATAATTAGAATCAACTACTAAACTGAACCTTAAACGTCTTAGAGTTAGTCACATACTCCAGGTGTAATGATCTAATGGTTGACACATATTCTTAAATGGATTGGACCTGTAGTCTATTGGAATTTCTATTTAACAGCAACTGACTAACAGCTTCTGGCAGATAGGTGTAGCTTGCCAATTTGTCAACTCCATTATAATACCAATCTTGTGGGCCACGATAGAGTCATTAGTTCAGATTTCAAACTCAGTGAGGGTTATGTATGAACTGTAACCTCGGATGCCTAGCTTACTATGGGCTACATGTGAACTGTCACTTCAAATGCAAAACTTACTATGGGCTACATGTGAACTGTCACTTCAAATGCAAAACTTACTATGGGTTAGGATCAAATTTGGTTGAACTCCTGTGAAGGTTACTTATTAGACATATGAGTAAAATTCCCGTCACAAGTACTCATGAATCTAGCAACAACTATCTGCCCACTATGGCAACACGAACATACCCACTAAGGCAACACCCACTTGCCCACTTGACGAGTTTATCTATAGCACACTGAAAAACAAAAATCTTTGTTTCAGTGATCAATATTGTATATACTGTTGATATAAGAGCATCAAATTTGCATTATGTTCTTCATTTGTAATCCAAACTATCAAGGTTGTATCTATGTTTACCTAGGAATAATTCATGCGGCCAGTGTCCATTAAAAATAGTATGTCATCATCTACAAGAGGCAGAAGTACAACTAATGCAAAAGGAAATTGAGTTTAAAATAAAAAAGTAAATGTACCATGTTAGAAAAGTTAAAAATACCAAGCCAATTTAAATAATATTCTTTTATGTTCTCCTAATACTCCACAAGATCTTTCTGAATCAAAACAGCATTAAGTGAATTTCAAACTGTTGTTTATTCACAAACTACTGGTTCATCATCAATGAAACAATGAGGTCAAAACTGGACTCTGAATATTTGGTCAATACATCAAAGAGTTCTAAAGGTACTGACCAACAAAATTCAGGTCCAGTAGTAGCAGTAGTGGTGGTAGTAGTAGTAATCAATAGCACTTCAGCACAATAATGGCTAAATGGTGCAGATTAAACGGAAAGTTACAGAACTGTAAACAAATGCTTCACCTGGCAAATCATTTCCAAACCTGGTGCGATATTGATGATACTGTAATTAACACGGCTAATTATGTTATTAAGACCTAGTTTGATTTGATGGAACATAGTTAATTGTGTGACAAGTTATAACATTGATAGTAATTCTCCTACATCATCAGTTTTACTTTTGGCCCAACCTTAATTCACCTTGCCAAAAGGGAAGACTTGTACAGTTGTGCAAAAATATGGGTCTCTACTAAATTCATCCTCTTCAATTAAATTGGTCTAGATTTTATATTAAAGTTTGTTGCAATAACTGAAGTAATGAGTCACACTAAAACAAATCAAGGCATTTCTGAATGGAATATTTTCACAGGAATGGTAACCAGTTATTTTGCTGCTAAAAGGCAAATGCAAAATAATTCTAAATGATAATAAATGTCCCCTATACTAATAAACAATTACCTGGTTTTAAGGAATGGTGAAATCAGATTGGCTGCAGTTGATACAAAAACTAGAATGACTGCAAGAATGGCTAAAGCCACATTCAGAAGCTTTGTAAGGATAGTTCGAAATGTGACATTTTCCACCATCTCCATCGAAATGATTTGCTGCTGCTGTTGTTGCAACTCCATTTTTGTGATCTGTAAAAAACAAAATTTGAAACAATTTATCTTCATTTGCATTCAACACGAATCTATTTTACATGCATATACTCATTCTTGATGTGGGTAAGAAAGTTTTCAATTTCCTTGCTTTCAGTACAGTTTTTACTGAAACTTTCTTTCTTTACAATCACACTTCCGACTACCTTTACACTTAGTGAACACTGGTAATTAATTTTACAGTATTCATCATATAAATGTTTTATCTATTAATAAAATACTCATCTCCCCCCAATTTTTTTTTATCAGATGGGTTACAGAGACAACAAAAATCACCTTTCTTATATAATTTATGAAGATGATTTCAAGTACAATTCTTGCTGTTCATTCATAATTAAGTACATGGGGGGGGGTCGGAAATTTAGCTGATCACTAGTCCTTTTGTACCTATATAAAAACCTTACATTTAATTTACAGTTTTTAGCTGACTGGACATAGTAAATAAATAAACAGCAGTAAAGGCTCAATAACTTGTTGCCCAGTATACATTCTGTAAAGATATAAAGAAAGTGGCTACATGGCCTGCTTCTTAAAACAACAATACATTATCATACTTGCTAAGTTTTCTTGACTACTAAACAAAATCTCTACAAATTAAGCAAATGTTGCTAAGAAAAAACTGGGAATATAACACAATGATATAAAGTTATTGTTGAGGTGTATAATAAAAACATACCATACACCTACCCTGTGTTTAACAGCACTGTACACATGTATTAGCATGCCTGACCCTGGACAGTATTCGCTGGTCAATCACAGTAAAATTGACCTAAACAATGATATTGAAACTCATGAAGCAATAGATTCCTTGAAAAATATTAATTAAATTTGTTGGCCTTAAAAACAAGTTATCATGCAAAAGTATTTTCTTTTATTGCTGAGACCTAAATCTTACAGCTGTCCAGCTGAACATGTTATCTTACCCTAGTCTGACAATTTTCTAGCAAGTCATGGATATCTGTAGTTCTCTCGTCAAGTCGATATTCAAGCTTTTCCTCCATGCTAGCAATATCCTACAAAATAAAAAGTATTGTGTATAGAATGTATTTAGGATATCAGCTAGAAATGTGAGCACAATCATTTGATGCCATGCCAACAGTTAATAAAAAAGAATCAATGCACAAAGTTTAACTAAGCTGTGTATCAGTGTATGGATGGAAGGACAGATGTACCAATATATGTATTCATGGAAGGACAGAAGTTCCAATGTAAGAATGGATATGTAAAAATGTATGAATGGATGGATGGACAGATGTATCAATGTATTGATGAATGGACATATTTAAAAATGTATGGCTGGAAGGACCGATGTATGACAGATGTACCAACTGTATTCATGGACAATGGACAGATGTAAAAATGGATGGATGGATGTAAAAATGTATTGATGAATGGACATATTTAAAAAATGTATGGATGGATGGACAGATGTACCAATGTATTGATAGATGGACAGATGCGAAGATGGATGGATGGATGGACAGATGTACCAATGTATTCATGGAAGGATTGAGAGATGAAAACATGGATGGATGGAAGGACAGATGTCAAAATGAATAGATGGATGGACAGATGTACTAATGTATTGATGGATGGCCAAATGCTACAATGTATGGATGGATGGACAGTTGTCAAAATGTATACATGGATGGACTGATCTACCAATGTATGGATGGATGGTCAGATGTATGATAACGATCGGTGTAAAAATGTACATGCGGTGGTGCCATTGTACAATATACTTGCAAGCCTAAATGCCAGCACTGAACCAAACACTACAGTTACTCACCGTTTCATACTGGGAGCTCATTTCAATGACTTTAACACTTTCAACGCAAAATAAAAATATATTTACTGGTGAACTGATACATAATTTTAATACAATAATTCATAAACAGACAATAATTAACTGAAGTTAAAAGAGAGAAATTATAGTTACTGCAACCCAGCATTGCTCTATACTTGTTACTGTCCAATTAAATTACACACAAAGCTGACTTAGGCAAAAATAGAAGAAAACAAACAATTAAATGTATTGACTTTTCAGACAAGCTATATTTACTTAGAACATTTTCATGTAATAATGATGTCAACCTGAGACAGTTATGGGCATGATTGTTGCAAATATAAATTTGCCCAAACGAATGCCTTTAGAAATTACCATGTGCATCTCATGATGTTGTCTTGCACTTGTGGTTTGGCTTATGTATGGGTCATGCAATTTTTAATGCATTTACCTATCAGTTTGGGTTGGGGTTCAATTACATAGGAACAGTCTTCCAAATGATTATATATGGTAATAAAGTCATGTTTAACTATATTAAAATATTTGAAAAAATATTTTACATGGGTGTACAATTTTTGTTGACAATGTGTAAAATAAACCAATAATATAATAAATAAAAACAACAGTCATGAATTCTTGATCTGTAGTTCCATCTTTGTGAAAGGAAATAATGTGAGTTCTCTATTTGTCAAAGGGGTTTTATGTTTTTTGTGGGGTTTAATGGCACTATTAAAATATCATTGTCTCTATCATGTTGAGCTAATTGCTTTTGCCATGGACACACAGTGGTAGCCACTCCATGCTGGTATTGGTGGGTACTAAAGGCATGACCCTTGTACTACAAGTATGTCACTTCACCACCTGAGTGAGCTACCTTGGCTCTCTACCTATCTCTGAATTTCGTGATTTTGCAGTTAAATTTAAAGAGCCAATAAACATTACCTTTTAGAGCGACAACACAATCTATCTATCTATCAGTCTATCCCTTAGTCTTGCTGACCGTTTGGGCACCACTGATGACCTGACAACCAGCTTCCTCCATTCCAATCTGTTCTCTGATACTCTCATTGTGTCACTCAGCTTCAGTCCTGTCCACTCTGAGATGTTATCCTTCTATCTTTTCCTCTGTCTTCCTCTCCTTCGCCCTCCCTGCACAGTACCTTGCATGATTGTCTTAGCAAGCCCTGTTGATTGTGTGACATGTCCATACCATTTTATTTTGCGCTTTTTCACAATGGTCAATAGCTCTTCATAGGACCCAATGGCTTGCTTAATTCTGTTTCCCACTTCCTCATTCGTGACATGATCTCTATATGTAATGCCAAGCAGCCTTCGAAAGCATCTCATTTCAACAGCTTGTATCCTCCTTTCGAGATCCGCTGTGAGGATCCATGACTCACAGGCATATAGGAATACAGATGCAAGCAAGGAGCGCATCAGCCTGATTTTTTTGCTGACTGAGTTGTTTGTCTTTTCAAACTGTCTGCAGCCTTGCCATTGCTGTTATTGTCAGCGCAATCCTGGACAATATTTCTGGTTTTATCCCTCGTCTGCCAAGATGGCTCCTAAGTAATTGAATCTAGTAACTGTTTCCAGTTTTTGGCCACTAATCATAATGTCAGTGCTGATGCCACTGGTGTTGTTGGTCATCAATTTGGTCTTCTCTGCACTGATTTCCATACCAAAAGCAGTAGCTGTCCTGTCCAGTTTTTCCACCAACTGAGCCAGATCCTCCTCATTTTTTGCAAGGCCATCGATGTCATCAGCAAAGCGCAGATTTGTTATTATTCTGCCTCCAACACTGACAGTTCCTTCATGGTCTTCCAGTGCATCTGTCATGATTCTTTCAAGGAAGATATTGAAGAGAGTAGGTGAAAGCAAGCAGCCCTGTCCGACTCCCACAGTTGTCCTAAACCAATCTCCTATTTGACCGTTGAAGCATACTGCGCTGGTGGCCTTGCTGTAAAGGCTTTCTATGACTTTGATCATGTTAGCGTTGATGTTGTACAGCTTCAAGGTGGACCAAAGGGCTGAATGCCACACCCTGTCAAACGCCTTCTTAAAATCTATAAAGACATGATAAAGGTCTTGTTGGTGCTGGAGGTATTTCTCACATAGTATTCTCGGGTTGAAAATCTGTTCAGTTGTGCTTCGCCCTGGTCTGAAGAGTGCCTGTTCTTCAGCTATGATTTCCTCTGCCAGCGGCTTCAGTCTGTTTAATATGAATTTTAGCATGACTTTGCTTGGGTGGCATATAAGACTGATTGTACGATAGTTCTGACATTGCTGCAAATTGCCTTTTTTTCGGGAGAGTTACTATGAGTGACTGAGTCCATGGTGTTGGCCATTCCCCTGTCTGCCAGATCTTGTTGCAGATTGTTAGTAGGGCGCTTATCATGGTTTCACCCCCTTCTTGGACTAGTTCTGCAGGGATGTTGTCTACTCCTGCTGCCTTCCCTTTTTTCAATGCTTTCACTGCAGCCTCTACTTCTCGGAGGATGGGGTAATTGTCAGTGTTGGTCACTGATGGGGTGTTGAGTATGTCTGGGTCCCCTGTAGGTCTGTGGTTGTACAGGTCTGAGCAGTATTCTGTCCATCTCTTAAGAATGTTTTGTTCTTCTGTAAGACATTTCCGTCCCTTATCTTGAATGATGGAGGAGCATCCTTGTTTTACACTGGTCAGGTCTTTCACCAGTTAGTATGCTTTTTTGCTATTATTTTTCTTTTGATTGTTTTCTATATCTTTACACTGGTCTTCAATCCATGTCTCCCTTGCCTTTCTCATGCTTTTCTTGATAACCTGGTTGATTTCCCTGTATTGTTTTGCTCCTTCTACTTCTGACTTCTTCTTCTGTAGCTCTCGATGCTTGTCACACAGATCAACTATGTCGGTTGTAACCCAAGGTTTCTTTGGTCATCGATGTTTGCCAAGGATATCACTGGCTGTTTGGGTCACTGCTATGTTAAATGTGTCGATATCACTGTGTCTATAACTGTGTTCTCTACACTTAAGAAGTAACAGTGGTGCAAATTTCCCTCCTATACTTGCCTGGAAGGCTTCCAAGACCTCTGGGTCTTTTAGCTTGTCAAGGGACAACACAACGACTTCCCTAACATGTCACATTCATAATGACATTTGAGAGAGACAATAAAATGACCTCCCCAAAATGTCAAATTTATAATGACCTTCTAGAAAGACAACAGAATGCCTTCCCCATGATGTCAAATTTATGTATCCACCAAAGTAATGATCTTTTTCAAAACCATGAAAACTGAGAGCCACAAATGTTTTTCCGGAACTTGTCAATTATGTAAATGTAAATTGACTTATTCAACCAATGTCAAATATGTAAACTGATTTATTCAACCAATGTCAAATATATATACTGAACTTTAATCAACGTCAATTATGTAAATTGATTTTTCAACTAATGTTAAATATGTAAACTGACTTATTCAACCAATGTCAAATACGTAAACTGACTTATTCAACCAATGTTAAATACACAAGTTGGTAAATTACATAATTTGACTTTTAACTGGATGAAAAGTTTGTAAATTGACTTTTCTTCCAATGTCAGTTATGTAAATTAACTTTTCTGTTGTCATTAACTGGTCACTTCTCTGAGTTTCAGGCTGACCATGAACAAATTCCAGCAGGCCAGGACCTGAATGTTATGACCATGCTTAAATTAAATTTTAAACAAAAAGTAGTTCTATGGTCACTTTTCTCATTCAGTCCCATTCTGCTCCAAAAAAACAAATAAGCTTCATTCCTAGTTTCTTATTTTGTTGAAATGAAAGTACTACATACAATCTGCCTTACTTCGTCATCTGGTTCAATGACAGTTATTGCAATTTTAGATGATGTTCCCCATCCAACAGTTACAGATAAACACTACCAACAACAAGCAATACAGGAAATATGCTTGCTATTTTTGTTTGCATACCGATCAAATTTTTTATTTCAATATAAAATCATTAATTGTTAGTCATGATGAATTTTTCTGGGATATTTGTTTGGTCATATTTTCAACAGATGCCTGGTACCAGAGTCAAGTTCCTTATGGAAATTAGAAATCATTTATAATGGATAATTTTATTCTGTAAATGTTTACAAAATCTTTGGCATATTAACTTATAAATGTTAATTGTGTGTAGCTGTATTTATTTCAAACTGTTTGATGTTTAAGAAATTGATATGCAAACGGAGTGATGAAACACAAGGACTAGCTAAAAATAGTAAATTTTAAATATATAAACTTTTTTCTTCCCAAAGAGATAAGATTATAAATCTATGATTTCCAGAATTCATGTAAATGAAATGAATATTCTTACATGTGGATTAAATATACTTTCTTGGAAATTGAAGACATCTGCTTGACCATTATCATATTTTTCATCCCAATGCAATATTCTCTTATGCTATAATCACAAATTGTTTCAAATATAGTGTTGGATATTTCTTCACAATATATTATTAATTTAATCTGATTTACAGCTAACCTGTCTGAGATTCACAACTTCATGCTGATGAAGTTCTGTAATGTCATTCATCTGTTCCTCCAGTCTGTCCACCTTAAACTTGTCTTCATCAAACATTCCTCTCAGACCTGCAATCTCATTCTGCACAACATTCTGTAAGAAAGAAAAAAGGTAACATGAGAAGTTTTATCAAAATCGATTGATGACAGATGTGTGACAAAAGTAACATGAGAAGTTTCCTCAAAATCGATTGATGACAGATGTATGCAAATGTAACACAAAAAGTTTCCTCAAAATCGATTGTTGACAGATGTATGCAAATGTAACACAAAAAGTTTCCTCAAAATCGATTGCTGACAGATGTTTGACAAATGAAAGAACATACTAGAAGCTCAAATCATTTTTACTCTACTCAGTTGTGATGGAATAATTTAATTGGACAAGTCTCTGGATCTACCTGTATTATCTTTTCTCTAATTACAAATTATAATTCTTGAAATTAGAGATCAAAACAAAAACTTTTTCTTATAGATAACAAAAACAATGCAGACATCGGGGTTGCAAACTGAAGTAAGGTCACAGTAGTCGCGTTTCCACTGATGGCTGTAGTTCTAAAAAGACATTTATATACCAAGTCATTTGCAAACAGTAGCACCTGAGAAATGACCTAACTGCAAACCCTAACCTCAGTGTAGATGCCACATGAACATGGATAGACTGACTTCATGAGACATCATCAATCCGTAATGCCTGAATTGTCTTGCAATCTGGCAAAATATCATTCCCAACATTTGTACTATACTATCTCTACCAAACAACACATACTGTAAATTCACTATATTTTCCTGTGGTACAAAATAAATGTGAATTTCACAGTTCCTACAAATCACACATGTTAACACGCAATCAACAATGTTCTTCTAATTACTAATTACCATTTTTCAATGTAAATTCATGTCCCAATGAAAAAGGTTTAGCAAAACCATCAAAATTGGTATCCCAAGAAAGTAAAAATGAATTTGACTATATTACTTTTTGCATTTCACTATCTTCTTGATATCTCTGCAGCATATCCTGGAGTCTGCTATTGACCTCTTTAAGTTCTGTTATCTCATGCAACAGTGATTCCAGAGCAGTCTCTGATATTACAATCTGTTGTAGAGCAATCTGAGAAGTGGACTGTGGGCTGACATGAGCACCAAATCCAGAACCAGAAGTAATGCTGGAATTATCCTCCTCAGAGTTGTATTTGAAGCTGGCAGGAAGTGTACCCCCTACTGGGTGTGCTTTCTCTGTGTCCTCATGAGAAGCCTCCTCAGTTGTTTCTGTATATGTAGAAAACAAAATGCACTTTAGTATAAACCTTTGCATTAAGGACACCAGCTCATACAGGGCAACATTTTTAAATCCCTAAATACATATTACTTGCAAATTCAAGCACCTTCTAATGGGCACCATTTTAAAAAGGATGCATTTAAAAACATTATTCCCATTACAGACAAATTTTGCTGTGCTTTAATATATAAATAATTTATGTACACTACCTAGCCACAAGTCTCTCTCTCTCTCTCTCTCTCTCTCTCTCTCTCTCTCTCTCTCTCTCTCGCTCTCTCTCTCTCTCTCTCTCTCTCTCTCTCTCTATATATAGTGTGTGTGTTTGTGTGTGTGTAAAGTACTGTATACTATGCATAACATGCCCCACCTTAAACAAGTTATATAACAACAGTATAATGAACATTACAATATACAACCACCAAGTTTTTAGTAGTCAGATATGTAGAAAATTGACATTATTGCACAGAAACAACTTTTTCTGTCATAGCAACCCACAGGACTGACAAGTTTCTTCCTTACATGTACACGCCATACAAATATTTGAGACAGATTTAATGGAAATACACACTGTAATTTCAGTGGGGACCTTGTGCTTTATCTTTTTGACTCCAAAAATCAATAAGATTATTTTTTCACCAAATGCAAGCAATCCATAAAGTTTGGTAAATACTGATGATAGGAAACCATTTATCTTCTTTCAACTAGAGTGGTCTTAAATTTAGACATTTTGGGCTGAAAGTTAATAGTGCTTGCCTGCTATCTACAAAGTCTAGAAACTTTTGATGGTACTAGTGATGGGAATCGGTCAGAAAGTTATAATCGATAATCAGTTCCCCATAACCAACTGATCATCGATTATAATCAGTTACTAAGAGCAAATTTTAATTTTTGTTACACAGTTATATCTTTGATCAAGAGTTCAATATGTTTATAAATGTACAGGACTAATCTCTTTTAATGACATGTATACTTTAACCTGACAATAATATTACATTGTGTGTTACTTTCGTTCTACAACTTTGTTAAATGAAAGCAACATTTTATGGATGATCAGTCATATGTAACTGAAATATTGCTACATTCTTTCATTCATATTTGATGTGTCTATAATTTAAAGTATAGATGGACATACTTTTCTTGTTTATAAATACTACAAAATATGTTGCAATTTAACTGAAACAAATCAACAAATTCTGTTTAAATTTATTAACTCAACAATTTAAGAACTTGACTATGTAATCATGACAAATATGTTCCTAGTTATAAATCGTAAGGTTTTTTATTTGTAGTTGTGAAGTGATTAAAAAAATTCAGGTCAACTTTAGTGGCTGGGAGTTTTACTAACTTTTGTGCTTTGCATACGCTTAAAAAGTAGTCTCCCTTTACACACAATCGATTATGGAGTTTTACAATCGATTATCTTATTGGTTTGCTCAACCAAGTGATGATCGATTATAATCGATAATCGGAACAACACTAGATGGCACACAGCTAAAATTATTGTCTGGAAACAAAACTGGTACCAGGCAGATGGACAGACATCATACCAATATATGCTCTGCCTTATGGTGAGCAAATAAAATGAAACAAAATGGATTTTCCTAAGCAAAGATCAGTTTTATGTGAGAGGAAAATTGACCATGAAGAAAAATAATAGCTCTATCCTTCTACTAATACTTTTTCCATAGCAGACTCCTTCCAATAACCTCTGAAAAATTATTTCAACATATCAACAGCAACCACAGTTTGCTTCATCAGTCTATATACTCACTCAGAGCAGGTATGTTATCCGCACTTCCAAATTTGTTCTTTATTAAATGAGCAATCTCTCTTGGCTTGGACACGATTGTGCTAAACGAGAAAAAAAAAAAGAACTGTAATAAGAACAGGCGAAAACGAACTAGTGATGATAGCGGTAGTAGAGAATAATTTTTACTAAACTGGTTTGGAAATAAATACATTTAATGTGGTATTTGTTAGCACTGCAAAACAAACTTAAAGTACCAATAGGTCTTCATTAGACAGCTATCATGCCATAGAGAATGTGTCACACAGTTTAGTCATGAAGAATAAAGGACATGTAGGAATATATGGCTGTTTTTGAGTGAATACTCACACTGATCATGTACTATCTTTTCAAACATGTAGAGAATATCTGAAATTTGTCCTGATAGCATAGTTTGAATCAAATGAATATACCATCATAACACATGGACTGTGTTTAAGACTGAATCAATACAGTTACACAAAATTTTACAAAAATTAAATTTATGACAAAATAGACTACAGGTTGAATGTGTTTAAAATTTCATGGCAAGCCTCTAAGTAGTTTCGAAGAAGTAGCAACAAACTATTTGTGCTAAAGGTCAGATGGATAAAAACAAATAAGCTCTACTTACTTATGACCAGTAAAATTGTCTTGCAAAATCTTCAATGCAATGAGTAAAGAATTTCAATGCTTTAATAGCATTATGTCCAATTACACTGATGAGAAAAAAATGATACAGAATGCACTTACTCTTTGGCACCTTTGATGTTTTCAACTACACCCCTAAAATGAGAGAATTGAAACTACAGCTTTAAAACAGATTGTAGAAAGACACAAAGTATTTAAAATTGGGACAATAAAAGATACATAAATAAATAAAATTTAAAAAGCACATCTACATGTAATAGACTATCTACATCTCAAATGGCATCAATTATTTACAAAACATTAAGCTTTCTTAGATATGGTGGTTGAGTGTGAATGGGCAGATAGATAAACTGAAAAAGTGATTACAACATAGCCCCAACAACTTAATTTGGGTCACTAATTAAAATAATTTATAACCATGAAATTATTCACAAAACTGTCTAAGATCCCAAATATTGTTTTTACTCATCAAACCCGAGTACTGCACATAATATGAATTACATTTTCATTAATGCAGTTCCCTAGGTAAATTCACAACTCACATAATATGAATTACATTTTCATTAATGCAGTTCCCAAGGTAAATTCACAACTCACTACAATTTTCTAATTTACAGTCAGCTGATTTATTCATACATTATATCTGTGAATGAAGCAAAGTGCAATTTCTAAAAAGACCAGTGGTTGACATCGCAGATCTAAAAATCCCAAATATATAAATTGAAATAGATATTTTCAAAAGGTTCTTGTTATTATTGGTATTGTTTTGAAATGAGGCACATGGTTGTCAAGAGGTAACTGTCACTTACTTTGTTCAGAACAGTATCAAAGTACATGTATATGACAGAAAAAATTGCAGTGGAACCTGTCTTGAAAGACCAACCCTTCTGCCAAAACATACTGGTCTCTCTGGACAGGTGATCTCTCATAACATGTCACAACACTATATAAGTGATACATTTGTATATGGAGAACAAGGTCCCTCAAGACAGGTGGTCTCTCAAGACAGGTTTTACCGCATACACTATCCATTGCTCCATTTATGTAATCCAATAATCCTTCAATAAAGTGACAAAAAAAATTCAAAGTGATCAAAAATGAACGCAATCAAGTTGGTTGGCTTTTTATTATTTAAAATTAGTCACATATGCCAACAGATGCCACTCAAATGAAAAAGATAAACTTGCCTTTCTACACATGTATGCACATCATCTTTCAAAATTTGAATAAATACCATGCACAAAATAGTATTATTATTATTATTATTTTAGGGGGGCCCCAAGTGGCTGTGTAGTCTAAAGCGCTCTCAGTTACGGATCACTGCCATCTCACCTCTGTCTGCATGACTTGTGTTGGAGTCTCATATTCAGCAATTGTGGGTGTGTGAGAAAGCTTGCCATTAGCTTCTCGTGGGTCGGTGGTTCTTTCGGTGGTACCTAATTCTTCCTCCACCATTAATACTAGTTCCCATGTATAGCCTATCGTGTGCTGAAAATGGCGTTTAATCCTACAACAACAACAACATTATTATTATTATTATTATTATTCACTTAGTGCATTATCTAACATATTAATAATATATGATATGTTGTTCTCTTCCAAATTTGTGTTATACACAATATTACTGTATCCTGCTCACTTTAACTCAACCAATAAATTAAATCATCATCTTTGTTTTGAGACTCAGGACCAATTACTAATTTTACTACACGACTTTGAAACAGAGAACTGACTTTTCATTCAGCCAATTTAACTACAACTAAAAACAGTTGTTTGCTTTCAAAACAAAATAATGAGATTAACCAGTTACTCCCCTTGCTGAGATCAGAAAACGGTTGGTATATATGAGAGGCTGGCAATTACTTGGGAATGAAAAGAATTGTGTGGCTAATTTTAGCAACACATAAACTGAGACCTGCCTGACTCTATCATTTTCTCTAACATGATTGAATGATCCCTGATCTTAATGAAATGGGATGTAATGAGACCTGCCTGACTCTTATCATTTTCTCTAACATGATTGAATGATCCCTGATCTTAATGAAATGGGATGTAACATATATCTCCTCAAAGCCAATTCTTTTTCATCAGTGGTAACTTTAATTCACAGGCAGATGAAGATACTGAAGAATACCTGACATACTTGCATACAAGGTGACGTTTATTTTTGCTACAAGATGACTGCTTCATCCACCATCAAGATGACGAATTGTTTCAAATTATACATATAGAAACCCTTTAGGTACAATGGCAATAAGAATGGAGTATGGTAAAAAGACAATGAAAAAAGAAATGCTTACCCTTTGCGCTACACAATATGCCTTGTTGTTATTATATGGTATAGCGCCATTTCTCAGCACAAAATAGGCTATACATGGCGTCACATACCCATATCAGTGAGCCCGAGATATGAACCCACGCAAACATAAGTGAGATGGCAGTGAGCTGTAACAGTGAGCATTTTAGACCACTAGGTCACTTGGGGCCACTACAATATGACTTGATATCAACAATGTATTCCACCACTCTCACAGAGGTGGAATTGCAGTCATCACAAAGAACTCCATGGTTAAATGTCTTAACCATACCACAACCTTCAATTTCTACTACTTATGGTTTGAACTAGTCCAACCCATATTCACTGGAACATATGTTGGTGGATTTTTTTCTGTGTCAACCACCCTGAAGCTGATAATATCACTTGAAAACACAATTTCAATTGACTCACCATCACAATACAGTTGCGATACAGAATTTCAGCAGCAACCATTAGCAGCGTCTGAACCTGTCTCTATACTATAGATTTAGTATGAACAGTTGTGATGAAGAGTGCACCAAAGTTATGTGAACTTGATCCAATTCCAACAACATTGCTGATTGAGTGCTTAGATCCAATATTGCCTTCATTAAGTGATGTTTATAATACCTCTCTCATCGAGGGAAATCCCATCATTTTTAAAAACAGCCATTGAAAAGCCTCTGCTGAAGAAACCAACACGCGACCATTATGGTTTAAAGAACTAGCGCCCAGTTTTTAATCTCCCGTTAATAAAAAAATTCTTAGAAAAAGTTGTTCTAACCTAAGTTGTATCTCATCTGAATACAGTCTTTTTAGCAATGTGCCGTCTGCATATCATCCATGCAACAGTGATGAAAATACTATTTTAAAAAAGGTTAATCACATTCTTTCCGCTTTGGACAGCAAAAAGATTACAGTCTTCACCCTCCTTGATTTGTCTGCAGCATTTGACACAAAAACCATGATATATTACTTCACCTTTTCCAGTATGTATTTGGAATTCTCAATACAGTCTTACTGTGGTTCAAGTCCTACTTAGTCAACAGGACACAAATTGTATCTGCAAATGGAATACACTCCACCCCAGTTGATTTATGTTGTGGTGTTCCATAGGGGTCCGTTTATGGACCTGTTCACTTCATTCTATACACTCAGCTGCTCTCAAGTGTTATAGATCATCATCCAGTGTCTCACCAATTGTACACTGATGACACCCAAATATACAAATCTAGTCACCCAACTGATGTTGATGCTACCATCCAAAGAGTAGAGAGATACATTTCTGATGTGAACTCATGGATGACATGAAACAGGATGTAGATGAATGATGATAAAACTGATGTCATTCTGATCATAAAAGACATTCACATCCTTTACCTCAAACAATAAATATCAGCAACACCATCATTAAATCCAGTCAGTATGAAACCTAGTTATTACCCTCGTCAATATGGTCACATTGCACCAACATGTCATTAACATATGCAAGGCTGCATATCTTAAGCTGAGATGCATCAGCTCCATTAGCAAATATCTTTCAGTTGATGCCACTAAAAACTTGTGTGTTCATTAGTACTTTCAAGACTGGGCTATTGCAACTAAATTCTGTCTGGTTTGTCTCAATATCTACTTCAGAAACTTCAAAAATTTCAAAACAAAGCTGCTCGGATCATCCTCAGAGTACCACACCCAGAGCACACCTACCTGCTGCTTGCTATGTACTCTACACTGGCTATCCATTCAATCCAGAATCAAACACAAAATTTTGTTCTGTGCTACGTTTCACTTACAAACTCCACTCCAACATACCAATCTGACCTCACCCATGTGTACACACCACCAAGATACTTAGGCTCCTCTTCTGACAACCATACACTCATTATTCCCATTATGAAAATGAAGTCACATGGGCAATGTTCATTTTCATACCAGGGCCTAGCAATATGGAACGAATTGCCCACTGAACTTGGACACAAAGACACAGTGAACCTATTCAAGAGCTCTTAAAACTCAACTATTTTGACTGCAAGAACAAAGTTAAAGACCTAATAATGTTTCCGACCTTAAATATTTTCGGTATAGTTTATGTTTTGTAATTTCATGGTGTTTTTTTTTGTTGTTGTAATCATATCATTATATATGTTTTTTTATGTTATAGGCATTTTCTAATGTTGTAAAGCACTCAGAGCTCTTAGAGATTAGGTGCTATGCAATGTTATTACTATTATTATTATTATTTAATTACTGCATTGTCTGGAGTGTATCTTTTCCTAATTATTAAACAAGCCATGGTGAATTGGACTCCTGACCAGAGGAGCAGGGATTCAATATAAGCCATTAAAACAGCATTGGCTACTATGAAGTGTCCTTTGGGAAGGTACTTTACACACCTAGTTAGGATATCACTTTGAGCAAGAAGCCAGGCTGGTCTTGTATGGCTTACCTGGCTTAACATTTGACCTTTCTTTATGGGATTTGCAGAGTATCCATGAAAACGTGTTTAAAGCACCTCCCAAACTTCATATCAAATTAATTTTTACTTATTTTACTACAGTCTGCTAAATATTCTTTCCAAAAATAGGGGTAAATTTAATATACATGTACACAGATTCTTTCCCAAAATTCTTAAGTATTTAAAAACAAAATGAATGACAAGATCAGCCTGGAAGGGAGAGGGAAACCAAGTTATATAGAACAACTATCTAACAATAAAAGAAACAATACCATTTAACTGTCCTGATCCCTAGTAAAATTTCAATGATCTGAAAGCCCAATCACACTTTAAGAAAATGAGAACATTTCCTTGTTTATGGTAATCCATGAGCTGTTTAGATATGGCATTAACATTATTGCAATGCAAAAGTGTGTTGATGCTGCCAATTGTGACTATTATTCTGAGTTTGATGAATCAATTCATAATGTTGATTATCTTGACTGAATGACTGATATAAAAAATGAAGTCCATGTTACTGTAACTCCACTGAATTTAATTTTAAAGTGCTGTTGGCAGCTTTATGTTCTCTGGAAACAAAAACAGCATTGAAAGTAATAGATTTCATCAGTGTGATTCAGAAAAGGGGACTTACCAGATGACTACATTGGATGAATAGAAAAATGGATGGACTGAAAAAATATCCAACACTACACTGAGTAAACATTCCGTTAAATGCAAACTTAAGTGATGTGATTTACTATATATGCAACTTTTTAAAACTGAATGTTTGGTTTTAAGATCATGTAAAAAAATATTTTTTATCTAACCGAGATCTCTAATTGATCAATTGTAATTTTCATTACTTAAATATATTTTATATTACTTTCTTAAACCAGTACTTCTTGTTAAACTTTCTTGTTGCATCACTCTTTTTTGAAAATATAAGTTCTATTTGTAAAAAAACTAACTTGTTTTTTCTGACAGAATAAGATTTTGGCTTAAATTATTTATTTTTTTTACATTTCCCTTGTTGATATTATGAGGTGTGTAATAAAAATTAATTTTATTACAATGTTATTTGTGTTTCTTTTCTTGCACATACTCTCTCGTGAATGCTACTTTTAAAAGTGCACATCTTATATAAAATACACTGAAAAGATGACATCAGCAGCAAATAAAAGTACTGCAAACAAGACAAATAGCAGCAAACAGAAGTATTTGGGATTCAATAATTAGGAAATGCTTAGCAGCAGACAGCTTAATAGAAAGAGTGGTAAACATTAATGTTAATTTCAAAGGAAACAAATCACCATTTTCAAAATTTAAAAAAATAAGAACAAAACTCTTTCCATTAAAACAAAATTAAAATTGGGGGTGGACAATTTTTTTAAAATAATTATTTTCTCTTATATAGAAGTAAATCTTATGAAATAAATTTATTAGGAATTCCTGATTAGAAAAAAAAACTGGTGGGTGGGCTTTAATAGTCTTGTTCCATTTGTGAGAACAATATATTAATTCCATGTAATGAGCCAAATCTAATCTATTTGTCTAAAATAATCCCAAGTGAAAAAGATAGACCCTGATTACCAGGAACATTATGTGGTGGCAGATCTGAGTTTACTCTATTTGCCGTTAGTACCAGAGGATAGTTGCTGTGCAAGAAGTGAAGCGACCTGAAAAGCTGGTTTTAATGTGGATGAAAACAATTTTTACTGCATGCTTTAAAATAAAAACATACATTGCAAATAAAAGATGTGTTCTGTACTTACCCTGAAAATACTGTGATACCATCTACAATGTTAGCACCTACTCCTCTGTAAACATTATATGTTATATAAAATTCTTAAGTTTACAAAATAATCGAACCTTCTGAGCTAATTGTAACATCATTAAGCACAGTGTGTAAAGTATGATACCACCAACTCAATTCATGCGTGTATGCTTTCCTTTTTTTTCTTCAAGATGAACTTCATCAGAATTAAAAGTAGATAGATACCTAATATTACTGTGTGCATGACATTTATGTTCCTTCAATTAGTAATTTTTACCTTTGACCTTTTGACTCAAAACTGATTGGTTTCTTCATTATCTAAAGTGTAAGCCATCCTCAAGTTTGGAAACTAGATAGTGGAAAACTCAGGTTACTTTGGAGAAACCATGTTTAAATTTGTTTCAGTTGCACCGATCTTGACACTGAACTATTTTCAGAAAAGAGACTGAACATTTAGCTTAGAATAAAACAAACTGAAGTGCATTAACAGCAGCAAAAAACAATACTAATAATAAATTGCAATGGTGGTATTCTGATGTACAGTTATCTGCCCTTGAACAAAGCCAGAGAGTGCAACCTCCATTCAAAACTCACCAGTCACAGAAGAACAGTAAGTGGCTGTTTAATATAGATTTGGCTGTATGCTATACAAGTTTCAGAAATTGTTTAAAAAGAAATTTTAAATAAAACTGTAATGCTGTCACCACTATATAAAACTGATACCATCTCTCACCATATACTAAATTCAAGTGAGAAGACAATTTTTCTAAAGACAAAGAAAAAAATAGTTTAAATTGTATATGTTCCCTGGGCAATGACGGAAGGGGGGGGGGGGTATTTCAGTATATACCTCTAACCGCAAGAAAAAGCTTATATGCTTAAACAAGGTATGAGGGAGACAATGCATAGTGACAAGGGTGCAAATGCAATCTTGAACATTTTCTTCAGTAATTCAATAGTTTTATAACCTTTATCATTTAAAAGTGTGATTTTATCTGATAAATTCTTATTGCATTCTTGTTGCTGATCAATTACATTAAATGTGCAATGGTCTTGTATTATATTCAGAAATTGTTTTAAAATAATCCAGTTTCTAAAGATATTACAAGCTTTTATATATATATATATATATATATATATATATATATATATATATATATGCATGCAGATTCTTGTGATTATAAAAAAAAAGAAATGCAATACATTTAAGAGTGAAAAGGACTGAAAAATGTATGAGTGATAATATAATGCAAACTTAGAAATTACCTGACAGATAATTACTTCCAGATTTGAGTTATTATAGGGTCATTAAACAGTTCTATAACATTTCAGTAACATTGCATAATTTACTCCCAAGACACAAAAAATAAGTCTCCTTTTAAAATGACTGATATGTTAATAACATGCTTGTAAATTAACTCAGTTATATAAAAGCCGTGGTCTAGTGAGGTGTGCGTTTGTTGCGAGTATTAGCAGTGTAAAATATACTTTGTTTTTTGGAACAAAGATATAATATTTTAACTCCCTCTTCAAAAAGGTAATGCCCAATATGCACTATTAAGGATATAAAGCTAAAACATGCAGTAACAAAGAAAAATGCATAACAAAACAAAACTAAAGCCAAATATACATACATCAGACCCTGTCCCATGTCCTTGAGTACTTCTTTTGCTTGTCTATGTGTGACACCATAGGTCTCATAATCTTTCAATTTTTTGTGGTAGGACTCGAGTTTCTTCTGAAGGTGACTGATAATCTGTGTTGATTTCTGGTTTTTCTTTTCAAAGGTGGCTTTATTTTTCTGTAGCTGCTGTGAATCTGCCTCCACCGACAGTTTTAAATACTCATTGACATTGGCTGAAATGACAAATATAGCCGTATAAATAACCATAGTGTGTGTGTGCATGTGAATGTGTGTGTGTATCCACATGAACGTTAAATGGATGCCTGGTTCTTTTTCAGATGGGTAGCTTTGAAGTGTCGGTACCATACCCACCCTACTCTTTTCCTTGTCACTAAAAACAGGCAGTCTCAATTATGTATTCAGAGTTTATAAAGTAAAATAATAATAATAATAATAATAATAATAACAATAATAATAATAATAATAACAATAATAATAATAACAACAATAATAGAAATAATACAAAAAATAAATATGTACCCGGTAACACCAAAATGATGCATGTGAAGATTTTTTTGTGACAGAAAATTTTACCAAGATCACAAGGTATATGTGTTTGATTAAAATATTAACATACCTTTAATAATTTTAGTCATATCGCTATAATGTCTGCAGTGTGGTAGTTTATAGTTATGTATAGTATTGGGCATCATGCTGCAGAAAAATGTCCCACCCAGTCAGATTAACCCTTTAGCTACTACAGCTGTTTTGTAGTGTCACTACTGCTCTGTGCTATCATATCAGTTACTCAGACTACTGAGGCTGTTTGCTAGGCTGAATACTAGAGCATCATCAAGGCTGACTACAGAAATTGACAATAAAAACATGGTTACATTTATATTCATTATTTCAATAGTTTTTACTAGATTTAAGTGAAATAAAAAACAGCTTATCTTGTATAGTGTCTGTTATTCATATATTTCTACTTTATATATACTCCTATATCCCATCATATAAGAAATCCCAGTCACATAAACTGTTTTGAATTCCATAAAATAAATCCAATATTTTCATATGTACATATAAAAACATGAATGAAATCCACTCTAATTAAAATGTTGCAATTGGTACCTCTCAAAACAGTAATTATCCACACATAAATGACGATGTTATCAAGTATATTATAATATATGTATAGCAAAATTACCATGTTCTATGTCTTACATGTAGGACTAATGCCCACATGTGATGCTGATTTCATACCATTTCATGTCTTGCTTTTGGTCCCCTATTTTCTTAACAACATTGTTTGTTTCTTTCACAAGATTTTCTACCAGATATTCAGGAATTAATCTGAGTAAAAAATCTTTCATTCACTGATCCAAGCGTGATTGTTGTCTGTTGAACCAACGTAAGAATCAAAAACATTGATTTCGAATACGGCGAGGTCGTCACTCCATTGTACAATTGAAACTACGTTCGCCTTGTCATCCGATTAAAAATCGTTTGTATCTGATGTTGAAATCAATATCTAATCCATTTTCTAATTATGATCCATTAAACTTTTCGATATCACTTGCACTGGACCCGTTAAAGTTGCTCATATCTGAATCGGAATCCATCTTTGTTCATCTCGAAAATACGTGTTTCGTAAACCGCGGAAAATTCATTTTAGTGTGTCTAAATTTAACCTCTCAGCATTCAAACTTGTATCAAAATGTCGAGTAAACAATCCTCTCATTGGTTATGATAATCAAAAATGTGTAAACTTTCGTACTTTCAACCAATCAACGTTTAGTTAACACGTACGTATTCTGCGCACATGAGCGTCGCTGGTACTTTGAGTACTGCTGAACTTTACGCATCTGTGCGACATTGGGTTGTAAGCTAGGTTTTTCGGCACTGCAGATATGCGTCACGGGTATTCGAGAGCTATTTACAGTAGACGCTTAGATGCGGCAGTCGTAGCGAAAGGGTTAACACATTATCCTGACACAAGGCTGAACAGTCCGAACACAAATCTCTTAATGCTGAGCGCCTGGTGATGTAACTCAGTTGCAGAGATCTGCTAGCAATAAACATTCAAAATGTACAACTGTCACTAACACATGCTACATTTTCAAACCCTGCTGCATCGATAACTCGTTGTACTTTACCTCCATCATCACCTCTGAGAGCCTCAATAACGGGGTTGAGTTTGCATAGCTTGTATCCCGGGCGCCCAGTTTGAGTGGCAGTATTTATCTATGCCTGTATCCTGAATGACTATTTAAATAAGCACAAACTATTGGTTGATTTTTATACAGGCAGTTTAACCAATAAAATGTTAGCTTATATTGATAAAGTGAACACTGAGAAAATAAACCTGACAATTTTTCAAGTAGTGATACAGTACATGCATTTTCCCATATTTTTTCCTTTACTTAAAGCATTAAACTGCAAAATGAAAGGACAGAAATGAAACTAAAAATGGTCAATTTGACCTTGACCTTCAAGACTATGCCTTGTGTACTACACAACACTGCTAGTTATGTTAAATAGTTTGTTTTAAATGTCATACAAGTTATAGTGTGGAACATAAAGTGTGATGGATGGATGCAAGGCAGCACAAATATGCTTGATATTTTTTGTATAAAGACAGAGGACAAACTGTGCAGCACAAGGAATTTTATAAATCATAAAATACAACATTCCATTCTTCATAATGTCCAAACAATTACAGCAGTTCTGCATCATCTATAGAAATGCCAGATTTCTTTGGTCAAATTTAATCAAATTTTGTTGGGTCAGTTGAATAATACGCACCTAGCCCAATAGCAAATAATGTTGCAAATATGCTTAACTGAAAAAAAAATCCAAACAATTGAATGACAGGAAAATAGAACATTTCACATAATAACTTTGTCTAGTATGATATTTCAACCTTCTTTGAGTTCCTGCTGCTTTTTAATGGATTCCATAGTTTTGACAATCTTGGCCTCCATTGTTTCGATGGCTGCTTGTGTCCTTGCAGTGTCTGCAGGATTACCCTCAGCGACCATCCGTGCATCGAAATCATCAAAGCCCTCACTACCACCACTGCCATTATCACGACTGCAAACTTCAACCTGGAAATAACATGTGGGAAAAATAAAAACAAATGCATTTTCATAAGAAAAAAATATGGATTGAATGGGGTGGGGTAGGGTTCCATCAAAGTAAGGCCTCCCCTGCCCCAAATGTCAGCTTTGTCTCTGCATTTGTCTTTTCAGTCCTACACCATATGTATATGGTTACAAGGTGTGAATCTTGAAACTTTTGAAGACCCTAACACTTAAGTTTCCTGGAGAGAGGGAGGTTAGGATGAACTTCAGGGTAAATACTAACTGCATTTATAAATTTGTCCATTCATGTACCATAAGCAGAGATATGGTTATGGTATAGTTTCCATGCACTCTGATATAATTATTCCATATTATTATTATCATGGATAACAACAACAGTCATGAAAGCCAATGCATATATCCCTAGCTTAGCTTTTGGAACTGTACCTTAGGACTGTATTTCAGTCCAAAACACTTTTGTTGTAACTTGATTTAAAAAAACAGCATAACCAACTAGGATCAACCTCTTTTAAAGGGCTTAGATGAAATTCAAGTTACAAAATGCTCCAACTAATAGATGAATAAGCAGACATGACTGATCACAATACTGCCAGAAAAATGACAATATAACAACATGACCACTTCAGAGAAATGGATTACAATAAACTCATTATTAGAATTAATACCATCCTCAACAAGAATTCATTGATGGGACTGTTACTTTACTGGGCAAAAATTGTTTTTAATGAATTCAAGAGAAGGCCATATTTTACTTACAAATGAAGTTTTAAAACTATCTGATATTCTTCAGTGATAACATGATTTTGAAATTAGCTGCTGTGGTATACACTTTGGTTGCCAGCTTAGCACTGTTTTCATGTAGGACAAAGACGACATTTTTGTCTTTTGATCAGAACACCATATCATAATGAACATCCATTATGGAGAGTAGTGAATGTATGACTCGCACCAATTGTCATTAAGGACCGACTAGGTATCATAAGAATCTATTTCTGAAAACACCTGTTTCACTTAAATGTGCTTCTTCCATCAGCTTTCATGCCAAGTCACATGCTGAAGTCAGTCAAGATGTAAAGGGTATAGTTTTAATCCATGATAATGCTTTTTATTTTACTACACTTCTGTAGCACATTTTATTCATATGTGTAGATTCATTAAATATTTTTTTCATCAGAGTACATTTACAGCACATTTTCTTTATTAGTGCACATTTTGTCCATCTGAACGCATTTTGTCAATTTGTGTACATTAGTAACAGTCATTTTGTTCATTTGTGTACAATCATAACACATTTTTTTCATCTGAGCTCATTTTGTTCATTTGTGTACATTCGTAAAACATTTTTTTCATCTGAGCTCATTTTGTTCATTTGTGTAAATTCATGACACATTTTGTCCATCTGAACACATTTTGTCAATTTGTGTACAGTAGAACGTCGTTTATCCGAATCAATTGGGACCGGACACCGTTCGGATACGAGATTGTTCGGATAACCGAAAACCGAATGCGATCCATGCAGTATATGAAACCGGACACTATACGAATATGGAAAATCATCACATGCGGGAAACGTGCGTGAAGAAAGAGCAAAATAGGTGCAAAATGTCGCAATTTTACCTTTATTGTGGAAAATAATCACTTATTTTTCGCTGTACCATTGTACACCTTTGTTTTTTCGCTGCAAGGTCTCTGATTCTCTTGAGCAGCAGTAGTTGAGTAGGACAGCACTCTGTTGTTCGTACCACTCCATAGCTGTCTCTAACGCAGCAAACGCGTCAGCATTTGATGGACCCTTGCTACTTTCGTTGTTGTTGTTGTTGTTGTCCTCGTCTTCATCCGTTTCATCGTCGTCATCATTTAGCATTTGAAATCCACAGTCTTCTGCATCGCATGCCATCCAGGTTTCTACATCTTCTTCATCGCATTCTTGAAATCCTGGGATCGATTGGACAAAGTCGGTAATCTCCTCCCTGTGGTCATCATTGGAGTCTTTTTCGCCTTCTAAATCTGGCCACAGCTTATTCCATGCATTTTTCAGGTTCTGTCTTTCGAGCGAGTCCCACGCTTCGGCTAACATGTAGCAGGCATCTTTCATATTGAGCTTGTTAGCAAAAGCAGCAACACTTTCTTCGTCGTTTTCTGCCAAAAGTAATCTCTGCAAAACTTGTTTCCTATAAATTCTCTTGAGCTTTTCAATGACGCCTTGGTCCATTGGTTGCACCAGAGCAGTGACGTTTGGTGGAAAATACATCACGCTGAAGTCGTCATCAATTGCATTGAGAATTTCGACAGGTGGGTGACATGGAGCATTATCGAGAATCAGTAAAACTTTGCCTGTTTTCCCTTCACGTTCATGAAGTTTCTTGACGTTGGGAATGAAGTCTTTCGAGTACCATTCAGAAAAAAGGGCAGAGTTCATCCACGCACTTTTTTGCGCCTTGTAAAGAGTAGGAAGGCATGAAACATTTTGGAAGCAGCGAGGCTTCTTAGATTTGCCAATCACAAGCAATGGCAAAGTGTGTCTTCCACTAGCGTTCGCACAAACCATGGCTGTAACACGTTCCTTGCTGACTTTAAAACCTGGTGCTGTGGAGTCCCGTTTTGAAGCCAATGACTTTCTTGGCAGAGCCTTCCAATTTACTCGTCTCGTCTATGTTGTAAACGTCGTCTCTGGAGTAACCTTCTTCTTCCACATGCTGCAAAAATGTTTCCTTAAACTTGTGGGCATAATTCTTATCGCCAGACAATGATTCGCCTTCAATCTGCAGTTCCCGTATCCCATGGCGCGATTTAAAGTTCTGTAACCAACCAGTGCTAGCTAGATCAAGAACAACATCGTTTGCTTCCCTCATGGTTTTCCTTTTCTTCGAGCCATCTTCTGAGTCAAGTTTTGACGCAAAATTTAAAATGGTTTCTCTGCTTTTTTTTTTATGTCAGAAATTGTTGACTTTCCAACATTATAAAACTATGCTAGAGACGCTCCACTTTCTCCCTTCGCGAGACGGTTCAATATTTCAAGTTTTGTCTTTATGTTCAAGACGTTGCAGTTCCGTTTTGAATTCGAAGCCATAGCAGTTCACAACTCAACAGAAGAGCACGTATACACCACCTCACTTGGAAACAAACTGACCTAATATTCCACGCAGATGTTTACCAAATCCAGAATTTCCTCAGGACTAGGGCGAGTTAGAAGGGCTTAAATTAGAAACGCTTTCTGGCGCCTATAACGGGATCATTACGTGTATCTAAAACAAGTTTTGAGATTCTTGAAAAGGGATTAGTGTCAACTTATCAACTGAAATTCCCCAAATATCCCTCATCTTGGGTTTTCCCATCACTTTTGGCCTCACGCGAAACAACTGTTGAGCATTGCACTGTTCGAAAACGTATTCATATACATGTACAGTACATGTAGTTGATAAAAAAAAAAAACTGGTCCGGATATAAAAACTGCATGGTCCGGATATTTGACGCTCCGGATAATAAACGTTTGGATAAACGACGTTCTACTGTACATCAGTAACAGTCATTTGTTCATTTGTGTACATTTGTAACACATTTTTTTCATCTGAGCTCTTTTTGTTCATTTGTGTACATTCGTAAAACATTTTGTTCATCTGAGCTCATTTTGTTCATTTGTGTAGATTCGTGACACATTTTGTTCATCTGAGTACATTTATAACACATTTTTTCCATTTGTGTACATTAGTAACATTCATTTTGTTCATTTGTAACACATTTTTTTCATTTGTAACAGTCATTTTGTTAATTTGTGTACATTTGTAACACATTTTGTTCATCTGAGCTCATTTTATTCAACTCAGTGCAATGCTCATTGGCCATTAATCATGTTAACCTTTCACCCGAATTTTCTTAAGTTAAATGGGATGCTAAGCCAACATGATTTTTGACTGGACAATATTTGACAGCTGTCGACTCAAGTGTCACACAAGAACAACATTACAAGCATTTCAATGACTTAAATACAGAAGTGAGGGCTGTTCCATAAAAACATACATGGGACCAAGGGAAGGCACTTTTAATGTACTCACCCATATATGCAATTTAGAAAATTCTTATCATTTTAATATGAACTCTGTGAAATCAAAACACCCTGGCATATAGTTTATAAAATTTGCCTTCCCTGGGCACCATTTATGTGTTTAATAAAACATCCCTGAAAAGTATGGTGTAATTGTGGGTCAAAATATATGAATGATTGGCATCTCTGTATAAAAGACACCCTGAGTGTCCTTGGTATAAAGAAAGGCATAATGTTACTAAATGCATACCCTTTCTAATTCCTCCGCACTTAGCTGTGAGTGAGAAATGTTTGTAGTAGATTCCTCTGGAACCTGTAGTGTTGCTGCAGAATTGCTAAAAGATTTTGCTGACCCTGATCCTGCTGCTAATGTGAGCGCAAGTTCTGGGGAAGAGTGTTTCTTCTTCAGATTTGGACTCTTTGCTGATGACTTCTTAGCACCTAATTTCAGTGCAGGTATACGACCAGATTCAGACTTTCTCCTACAATTAAATATTTAAAAATTTAGCTTTTCAATACAGAACATTCACAACAACTTGTAAAATTGGCATTAATAATGGACTCCTTAGCAGTCATCTGTATCAAAATTAAAGTTGCAAATGAAATCAGAATTCATCTGCCTGCCAAAAATAAATGAGATATTCCTTCGTTTTAAGGTCAGAAATGATTATATATATTTTATTTATTTGTTGATATATAATTTTGTGACTTCAGACAAAACCATCAACTTTCCCAGTTTGTTACCAAATTTAGCATAAAAATCTTTACTGACACAAATATGCAAATTATCATTCAACAAATATTTCTAATAATCAAGAAAACAAATTAAACATAATTAATAAGTTAGAACATTTAAAAAATTCTAGAAATGGCTTAAAATGTTGCCTCTGAAATTCTAAATTCCATTTTCTTTCCTTTTACTCTTTATCCAGTGAGGTCCAGTGAGGTTATCTAGCTCATTATTTAAACAATGGTTGCATGGAAATTTGGGTCCTGGCTTGCATGTGACTGTGCTGTAATATACACACCTAAAAAACCATTTGCATCTCCCACTGCCATTAGTAAAGTGATAACTTGTGTCTTGACATGAGCTAAATAACAATTAACAAATAACTTTAATTATACCTGCATATCCATGTTCATAAGGCTAAATTAAACGGCTTATTTATGACAGTTTAAACTTGATGAATAAATTACACAAAAATCAGCAAAGTTTACAGGAAAATCAGGATTCACGATAACATGTATAAAAGTTGGAAACAACTGCAAACTGCATAGACCCAGATATGCTGCCATATAATGAGCTGGCAGATCCATGTGTGTGCAGTTTGATAGGCCTAATCAGTAAACAATTTTTTTTATCCTAATCTTCAAAAGCATTTTGCAATTAGAGGTCAGGGTCTATGTTGTCTTCAGTCCTGTAATAAATGTTAACAAGCTATGTAATCAAAATCTCATCCAGGCCTCCCAGTACTATTTTTAAACTACAGATATTTTATGGGGCATTTGGTGTAAAAAAAATATACCCAAAAATCATTAAGATTGTATGGCCTCCAAATTGTAAAATATTTCTGAGACTGTATGGAAAATCAAGATGCTACAGGAAAATCACTTTAAAGGATTATGGATAATGACACGAAGATATTACCAACGGAATACCCAATTTTCAAGGACCTGATATATTTTGCTTGAAAGTCAAATCCAACACCAAACTGCAAAAGCCAGATCTGCTGTTAAATAATACACCCACAGATCTGGGTCAATGTAGTTTGTCAAGACTACTTAGTAAAATAAGCAATATATAACCTGATATGCCAATGCATTATATGATGGCAGATCAGGGTTTATATTGTTTGCAGTTAGATTTAGCTTATAAACAATTATATGGTACCCAAACATAACAATTACCCAACACACTTGAACCTGTCCCTCAAAGATGACTCATTTTGTCATAATTATGTTCTCTCAAGAACAGTGATTCACAGTAATTGGCCAAACACTTTATAATGAATTTTTCTGTACAGTGAGAATCTTGGATCTCAAGAAAGATGGTATATATCTCAAAACAGTAGTCATCAAAGCCAGGTTATACTTTATTGATAATATAATGGATTAAAACAATAATTTAAATTTACATGATCAATTTCTCCTACTACTTTCTCTAGTGTATTGAGTACAATGATCTACATGAATCATCATGTCCTTATATCCTTTCTTTTTCTACAAACAGATTTTTAAGGAACGTTGGCACATATTTCTTCCACAGAATTACAGGGATTTGAAGAAAAGAAATGGAAAATATATTGGGATTTTATTTGGGATTTTTATACAATGCTAGAATGGCTGGGAGACTCTTTATCTGACATGTGTGCTCCTACTGTTGAAACTATGCAGAGAAAATTCTGTTTTAAGTAAACTTTTAAGTGCTCAAAACCATCTTAAATATTTCTGAGCAATAACATGAGTTTCAAAGTAGCCAATGTGGCAGACATGTCGGATGCAAGATTGGCACCATTTTCGTTTGGGTCAAATCAGGCATCATGAGATGTCTTCAAGTGAAAACCCAATGTCAATGAAACAAGGCCATTCAGAAAGAGTTACATATGATTTTCAGGATGTTTGCTACTGTGGCCATACTGGATGTCAGATCAGCACCTATTTTCATTTATGACCAAGTAAACATAATAAGAACTCTCTTGGTGAACACCCATAGTCTATTACATCCATCCATCAAGAAGCAGTAAAATCTAGATTTTAAAAACAGCCACCATTGCAGCCATATCAGATATTACAAGAAGATTTGTGGAGAAAACCAAATACTGATATGATCATACATTAAAGGGGTGTAAAGATAAAAAGATTTTCAAGAAGGCCACTCTGGTAGCCATATTGTGGGTCAGATAAGCACCATTTTCAATTTCGTCAACCTAGAAACCATAAGATGTCTTGCAATAAAACCCCCATATCAATATGACTTTCTGATCAGGATAGGCCATGAAAAAAAAAAAAAGACTTGTAAGATGGCTGGCCATATCTGATGCCACATCAGTACAATATAATCAAAGACAAATGTTCTCTTTGAAGGAGTAAATTTGTTTTCCAGGAATTCAAGAGAAGACCATTTCTTTCTGAACTACTGAGCAATGATGCCATTTCTAATAATACTCAGCAGTAACAAGATTTTCCAATCATTTGTCAAGGTTCACATAGCAGATGTCAGATTGGCACCATTTTCATTTTGAGGTGATAGAATATATATATAAAGAAGTCTCTGGGTCAAAATCCTATGTCATATTGATCATCCATTTTGGGTCAGTAATGATAAGATTTGCATGACAGACCTGTGTTGAAGGTGCCATTTTCATTTAGGCCCAACTAGGTTCTATAAGAGATTCCTGTTAATATAGCTATCTATTTTGGATAAGAGATAATATTTTTAAGATAGCTACCATAGTGGCTATTTTCTTGGTTAGTCATTTTCATCAAGGACCAACTAAGTTTTATAAGAGATTCCTGGAAACCCTATGTTAATATAACTATCTATTTTGGAAAAGAGATAACAATATTTTAAAGATAGCTACCGTAGTTGCTATTTTCTTGGTTAGACATTTTCATCAAGGACGAACCAGAAACTGTAAGAACTCTCCTACTGAAAACTCTATGTCAAAACCATTGTTCATTTAAGAGGAGTAGCTACAGGATTTTCAATATGGCCCATTACTGGACATCAGATATATGCCATTTTGATTTCTGAATAACAAAACAGTAAAGTCTTTTTATGAAAACCCTTTGACGATATGACCCATTCATTCAAGAGAAGTAGTGATAAGATTTTTAAACTAGTTACTGTAGCAGCCATATTAGACCCAATTCAACATCATGTTTAGATCAAGCAGACGTCATAAGAAGTATATTAGTGAAAATACAAAGTCATTAGACCCAATTCAGCATCATGTTTAGACCAAGTAGACGTCATAGGAAGTATATAGTGAAAATACAAAGTCATTGTGACTATCCTTTCAAGACTGTTGAGACGACTGCTATTAGTCGTCATATTTGCAGCATTTTCATTTAGGACTAGGTAAGTTGATATCTTAGAAGTATCTTACTGAAAACCTCATCTTGATAAAACCATCTATTCTGGATGAGTAGTGACGATAAAAACTGTTTGTCAAGATGTCTCTGGCAGCACCATTTTCATTCAGGCCAAATCAGACCACTGACTGAATCTGAGTGTAAAGATTCATGGCAATCCTCCAAGTAGTTTAAGAAGAGCATGGATAACAAAACTGTGAAAAGGATAGACATTAATGAAAACAGATAATAGGGTATCCCATATGCCAAACTGAGCTAAAAATCAGACTTAAAATCTATACCTTTCATTATAAAAGTGAATGAAACACTACCGTATTATTTGCTTACATCTGAAATGCATATTAAATTCATTTATAAACAAAACTAACTAGGTTAATTAAAGGTTACTTGTTACTTGTTACTTGTACATAGTTAAAACAAAGAAAAGCATTGACTTACACAAAAATTGAGACTGTGCTAAAATGTATGTCACAAATAAATGTAAAATCAATATTTGTGTACATGTGCAGCATGTGTGTTTGTACAAGTTGCTTCAAGCTACAATTGATTGGAATGATTGTTCTTCGTACCTAGCATATTACTACAAAGCAAAGCTGAGAAGAAAAAAACAGTAAATCCCTGCTAAATGTAATTAATGCCCCCCTGACCCACCTCAAAAGTACAGAAATGGTCTCATCTGCTGTACTGGTAAAAAATACTTTAACATTCATTGATAGAAACAGCTCAATCTGAGCACAAAATGTTCAACCTGAATGACTTCTTGCAACTGAGCAACAAGATGCCTCTCATTCATTATCAAGTTTTAAACACATTTTACCAGCAACAGATAGTTAGGTTGTGCACAGGTGGACATGGTCACATGCACTTGTTAGGTATTTGGTGGTAATGTCACTGCTGTTACATGCAGGTGTAACACATACAAGGTTACAGTGACATTGTCATTGCACATGACAGCTAATGTGCTGGGAATGAAGATAAAGAACTATGTTTTACCAGTATTTATTATACATTTGTTAACATATACTACATGGAAACTATTCATAGAAACTATCCTTATAAAAAATGTACCCAATTAAAATATATCAAGTCCTCCTAATGAAAATGCCATGGATTTGGGGCTGAATTGTTGCATAGATTTACATTAACTTTTAAGATCTGAAATATAAAATGATCTTGTGCAATTTTAATTAATGAATACCAGTAAACTGCTTTACATCACTCATTTTACAATAATTTTTGGACCACATACAGATAAAACCATATATGTGTCGTCAATACACCACTGAGACTCCTGCAATTATGATGCAACTAGAGAGCAATGATAAGTTTAACAGGGCAATAGCATAAAATGTTTGGCAGTAAATGGTTATGCTAAGATAAGAGAGGATGCAGGTTTGAACACTGGCTGAATCAAACCAGATACTTACAAAAACGGTACTAGCAGCTGCTGCACTTGGCACTCAGTATTAAGATGTTAGTGTTAGAACTGGCTAGCTTTGTGTCAGGATAATGCAACTGTATGGGACATTATGCAACATGTCTGCAGCATGATGCCCCAGCGAGAGACATTGCTATAAACTGCCACAAAGAAGACATCATAGCAATATGACTAAAACTGTTAGAGCCACATTAAAAATCTAAGACACAAACACACACACATACACACACTGGTTTTAACACATCAACCCGTAGGGCCGCATTTACTAGGCAGGAGGTTATAGCCTACTGCCAAGCTCTGTAGCATCAAGGTCATGTAAAATATATTTAAGTGGTGGGTATTATAGAAAGGTATAGAGATTTAGCTCTACAATGATACCAAATAATTTGGACATTTTAGTTGCTCTACAAAATAAAGAGGGAAAAACCTATATTTTTGGACTAGTTTTCTTTTCAACCAAATTTCACTTGTGGTCGGAATCTGATTTTGTGTCCAGATTTAAGACTTTTTATATTCAGTTCTTAGGCAGACCGGTCTGAAGTGCATACAGACAGAAGAACCTGTGCAAAAAGTAGAATAAGGTGGGTATTTTTAATAAAGAGTGGCCTTCATGCAAAAATGATGGTTCCATTAAGCAAAAAAAAAAATATCAAACTTTGACCTTCTGCTCATGCGTGAGAAATAACCAACGGAAAACATTGTTTTTAACAAAACTAAGTATTAGGCTAATGGAAAGTTACTTGGAAGTCAATTTATTAGAATGTATTCAAAAATAGTCCCCAAAATGTGTTTCCTACTCGCATTTCATGCAAAAAACAGCAAAATACTCATGGGGTTAATGTGTTAAAAAAAGTATTTAAAAAAGTCCAGTCTTGACCTAGGCCTTCTTCTAAATTATGCCTCATAGTTACCAAGAATTTTATGGAGCATTTTAAATTAAATAATTGTTAAATGATTTGATATCACACAAGTCATTAAGGCATCAAATCACAAGCACAAGGATTTAAGCACTCAAGATGCTAACTGCCTGTAAGGGCATTTGAAGTGGACTCAAGATGCTAGCTGCGTGTATGGGCATTTTAAGTGGGATCAAGGTGCTAGCTGCCAGTAAAGGCATTTCAAATGAGCTCAAGATATTTGCTGCCTGTCTGAGCATTTCAAGTGGGCTCCATATTCAAGCTGCTGCCAGGGAATTTTATGTGGCATGGTTACCATGCTTTTCTAAATATAATTTCCAGGTCTTTTCCAGGTTTTTTCCTAGATGAAATTATTTTTTTTCTGGTTAACATATGACCATTACTGAATGTAATTAAAGAATATTTTTGATTATAAAATGTGCATTTACCAAATCTGAAGATGTTTCTCTTTCAAGACTCTCCAAAACATATATGTCAACGATGATCATGTAAAAAACCACAAAATCTCTCACACAAAACATGACTGACTATATTCCTTTAAATTGGCATTTAAAGTCATATCATGACCAAATTGCAAAACCCAACTTTACTTTGGTGACCTGCATAATGTTACTAAGTAGTTGTTGTAGGGTTTAATACCATTTTTCAGCACACAATAGGCTATACATGGACATTTAGGATGATGTGTGTGTTCAGAGCAATTACATATAAAAAATTTGGAATCTACCACCACCGTAAGAAAGCTTACCAGCGGGCCTAGCAAATTTAAACTATCTTATATAGACTTGTACATGTACCGGCATGAAATCGATAGGAAAATTATTTTGTCAAACATGGCAAGCATTATAATTGTTATGTCTTTACTCTGCTGACAAACTAGATAAAACTGTGTCATGTTGTAGAATTAACTAGATTTCAACATGTGTATGTTCTTTGACCCTAAGGCTATAATTTTGCACTGTCAAAATGTAGTAAGGTGTCCATTCAGTTAATTGACATAGCCATAAACATGTGCACACTTTATTTTTGTCCAAGTCAGTTTCATAACACTGTTCACAGGTAAGTGGAGAATTCTTGTTTGGAACAAGGGAGCATTGAAGACGGTCATATTAAACTTGACAGATGGTCAGGAGAGGCAGTGTTTGATCATTATGAACCAACATCCAATCGGAATTAAGCATGGCGTGGCCAAACATTAAAACATCAAGTTAAATCTATTATCTTGAGAACTAAAAAAGTCAGTATGCTAGGATCACTGGGCAAAAAGTAAAGGAAATAAGCTACTCCAATGCCATTTGATATTGGCGGAATTGTTATTCAGGGATTTACAATGAGCTTCAGTACAGGTCAGTGACTATTTGCTCGACTGTTGTAAAATATTACTGCAAAGTAATCGTACCTTAATTATTGCAATAATGTATACTTTAGTACATTGAATTACCTTTTATAGTTTGATTTATTAGTAGTGCATATTTTGAGATATGAGCAATGTTATGTAAAGAATTAATATTGTAATTCACTATTGGCTTAATTCGTAGTAACCTCATGCATTTATTCATTTGATATTATAGATTTGCAAATGTTGAATTATACTTTGTATAATGGTTGCAGTGTGCAACATTAGTTATTGGGATTTGTGTATACTTTGTGGGAGTATCATGTGTAAGGATATATCAGCGCATGGATATGTGCATATCTGTGTACACCCGTAGAAGTGCAATGTATAAAAATGCGTCTGATTATATGATATTGTTTGTATAATTAGATTGAGAATTTATATATATACCATGTACACTTATCAGGGAGAATGTGTATTTTGATGGGCATGTATGCATGACCAAAAACAGTAATGGCCAGTATCTGATGATATTAATGTTAGTGTGAGTTTACCTAGCTAAGGAAATCTGCTATGATAATGTCCTTGTATGTATACTTTAGAAGCTTTTAGGAACCAGAGGGAATTACCCAGTGTATTGGTCCAAGTCTCTTGGAGACAAAAGAGAAGGAAGAACGGAGAGATGTTCAAAGGTAGAATGGAGGGAGACAAAGAAAAAGAGAAGGAAGAATCATACAGATGAGTAGGAACTCAGGACATGAGGAAAATTTCACACACTAATTCAAAGGATGAAATAGACCATCACTTGGTTGAGTGATAGGGATTAGTTGAATTGTATATGAGAGATGACTGTTATTGAATTATATTAAATTGTTGTTATTTGAATTTCACATTTTGTGCATTCATTATTTTTACTGTCAGCACCACTGACTGGGGGCTCAGAGCTTTGCATCTATCACTACTTCAAGTTCTGATAAAAATGAGCCAGGGTCGGTCTTCTTAATATAAATAAATTGGGAGTACCCCACCCCAAACTCAATAAGCCAAAACGTTTACTCTGCATAGATGAAACCTAACCCGTTAATTGTCATTTGCATTCACAGTCACGTGACTTCACAAATCTCAAACAACAGAAGTCCAAAAGTCATGTGATATCAACAACAAACTCCCTTTTAATGTTGTTGTACAAAATTTCAATTATATTAAAAAAAAGTCTGATACCTTTTGTAAAATCTGAACAGAACCTATAATTTTCAATATAGTTATTTCCAGATTCAACTACAAGAAACTTGTGTGAGTGAAGACAATTGTCAACATGGTAGTCACATGATAAATCAAAACTCCAACAGTTGGTCTCCTGGTAAAAAAATAGATAATTTTTGTGCTCTTTCATTTATGTATTTTTAAAACAACTAGTAAATGACTTTCATTTAGTATTTTTTTCTACAATATTTGAAAATGACAGTTGTGAGAATCTGTGTGCTCATGCGACTAGCAATCGAAACCACTAGTACCAGCTCAAATTTCATCAATGCATTAGTTTTTTAGTCTTTCTGCAGATTAAAGACAGATATTTTAATACTTGCAATTTCTGAAAATATAAATAATTTTCATTTCAATTTCATGCAGGTACATGTATACACTCAATTTTACAATGTTTAAGTTTGTTAGCCCATCCTTTAAGCGGCTATGCTTTAAGGTCACCATGTTGTCCTCTTGTGAAGCTAGACTCGTTTTGATATCTTCCACATAAAAAAGATACAAATATCCAGCTGTCTGTGAAACAAAATACTAGACAAATCTAATCATCTGAGCATTTGGATTGTCTTAAAACACATATTTATGGCAAGCACCCAAATAATCCATACTGCAAACTCCTAATATTCAGGTTAGAACTCACAATCAGTTCACTTACGTTTACGTAACTGTTTCTGGTGTCATGTTGTATAGCAAAATTATCGGGTTTTCCTCTGACTTTCATCATTATCCGCAACAATTCAAGGACTTTTCATGGTCAGGAATAAAAATTATCATTTGTCTTGACTTTTTGCGATTTCTCGGTAGTGTGGGAACCCTGATGTGGGTTCCATAGTCATGCTTGCTGTCAGAACATTTTAAGTGCTCTTCTAATGGTGCGATTGTTTTGAATGGTCATTTGAATGCATTCCATGTATGCAAGATAAAGTAATTTGCACTGCAAATGAAATTAAAGTGACTAGTGATGACTGTACTGCTATTGGCCTAAAACAGAGGAACATGTGTGTGGAAAGGCCATTTTACCAAACTAAATGGTGATGTAGAAACCCAACTCTTGTCAAGGAGTCAATACATACTAAAATATGAAAATGATCAGCATACATAACTGTTTGATATTGACTTTAGTGAATGTGATGTGAACATACAAATTTTCTTAAATGAAACAACAGATACAATACTGATGCCATTGCTCATTTCCTGTAAAAATGCTTTATTTATCTGACAGTAACATATCTAACCATAAATCATAGATCTACAAATGATATTTTGTGATTTTCTATAGACTGAATGTTAAATGTGTGAAAAATTCTGCTATATGAATGGAAATGATTAAAATGCCACTGATAAATCATTTTCAAAAACACTTCTCAATGCTGCAACTTTTTTATGAAAGACTCAAAAAGAGATCAAACAAAGAACGCCTTTAGGTTCAGCTCAATTCATTGAGCTAAAAGTCTTTAACACTGACCCGAATATAAGGTAAAGTTAGATGGATAGAAAGATATGCTTGGATGTTTAAAGGTGACCATTATGTTGTGATTCTTTCAAGATGGGCTTGTAAAAAAAACCCACTCATTCGTATTGCTTCTATAATACCGACAAGAGACTGTGAATCTAATTTGCACAGAAAATTGTATTTATTGATAATATCTTGCCAAAATATTTAAAGCATAAAAGATGGGCACAATGCAAATTCCTACTCTTAAGGTTTACAGAAGCAATCTTTAAATTTGTATTAATGAAACTGACACACACAACTGACTTAAAAAAAAGATTTCTGAAATAAAGCAAAAACGAAGTAATAATTATTCATTTCTTCATTTAATATTCATAACATTTACAGTGTCATTTGTAAGTAAAACATTTTTGGGAAGACAGCGTATACATAATCTTGAAAGGTGACTTGTTTTTCATAGATTTCATCATTTATTAGAATTCCCTGTTTTGAAAAGGGTTTACCTTAAAGCATAACATAGCTCTCAAAGAAAAAATAAAATTCCTAAAAAGCATAGTTTTGCTCTGAAAGAAGTATAGTTCCTTAAAGCATAATCTTACTCTCAAAGAAGTATAGTTCCTTTAAAACCACATTCTTACTCTCAAAGAAGTATAGTTCCTTTAAAACCACATTCTTACTCTCAAAGAAGTATAGTTCCTTTAAAACCACATTCTTACTCTCAAAGAAGTATAGTTCCTTTAAAACCACATTCTTACTCTCAAAGAAGTATAGTTCCTTTAAAACCACATTCTTACTCTCAAAGAAGTATAGTTCCTTTAAAACCACATTCTTACTCTTAAAGAAGTATAGTTCCTTTAAAACCACATTCTTACTCTCAAAGAAGTATAGTTCCTTTAAAACCACATTCTTACTCTCAAAGAAGTACAGTTCCTTAAACCATATTCTTATTCTCAAAAAAGTACAGTTCCTTAAACCATATTCTTACTGTCAAAGAAGTCTAGTTCCTTAAACCACATTCTTACTGTCAAAGAAGTACAGTTCCTTAAACCATATTCTTACTCTCAAAGAAGAATAGTTTCTTAAACCATATTCTTACTGTCAAAGAAGTCTAGTTCCTTAAACCACATTCTTACTGTCAAAGAAGTACAGTTCCTTAATGCATCTTATTCTCACAGAAATAGAACTGAATAACATTTAAGTAAATTTGTATCATAACTTGTATAGTGGTGTAACACCCAACTATTTTAGAAATTGGTAAATTTTATGCATACATTTCACTTGTAATCTAGCTCAACCATGGTTTTATAGACCTACTTACTCAGTTTGATCAAAATGTAATATGTAGAGACATAAAAAAGACATCTTCATATGAGACGCATGGCCACATGCATAGCATAGGTCTCATTCAAAATAAAAATCATCAAACATCATGATATTAGCCTATTCACAAAAATGTGTTAGAAATACAGCCTCTCAAGCTGTAAAACCTCAATTAATCATATTCAAAGCAACTTCATTAATATTGGCTGATCTCGCATATGACAAATACTTCTACTGTACAAGGGGCAAAAGTATGTTGATGTAAGTTATCATAACTGAACGTGCCAACATTACAAAAACATTAGCACAAGATTGGCTTGGGGGCAGATTTCAAACACCTTAAGTTAGTCACCTTGAAATTTCGAAAAGGAGATGTTGTTGTCAATAGGTTTTCTCTTTTACTTACCGATATGAGTGCCTGTGGTTGTGGCGATTGATTTGCATCAGTTGGAATTAGTGTGAGAGATTTATTTGTTAGTCATTTTTGCTCTTACAAATGGACCAGTTCTAAATGAGATATTTCCTTGCATGAGGAAATTGCACGTTTTGTTAAAAAGGTAACAATGTAATGCCTTCCAAATTTAAGCAAAGAAATGAAATTGGCAGTATGACATTTTTAAGCATTCATGCAATTCAAAAGAAGTGGGGGGGGTTGACAATGAGAAGTAATGCATCTAATCCAATGAAGCAGCCCGAAATGGCCAGAAAGATTGAATTATTTATAATCAATGACAACTAGCAAGTAATCTGTTTGGAAGTACTTTGTTATTTTAACAAGAATGACACTGAACAGATGATAAGTCTAGGTCTGTATGTTATTTGTATACTAAAAATACAGCCAATCTATTGATACATGAAACGGCACTTGCATACTCCTGACAATCCTCCTATAGTGACAATAATGACAAGTTGATATGTTTACTGATAATGTATCATTATCATTGGTTGTGTATCATGATACAAAAATTAATATGTGGTACATGCAGCATATTATTTCACTGCTAGCCAATTATATATGTCATCACCTCTAAGTATGTGTCAATCACATTAATTATGAAATTAAGCCAAGATATTAATTAGATTAGCATATTTATATTGCCTGATCATGACATAATCAGATCCTAAATCTGGCCTATAAAGCTGTAACAAATTCAATCAGACACAAAGGACCTTATTAGTTTGAATGGATCTCGCTCATTATCAAACTCATCTATGACAACTACGACATTTTGTCTTTGGCTGATCTGTGAATTATTCATGAAAATTTCCAGTGACAAATCAAATTTATTATCATTTCTCTTTACTTTTGTAAAATCTTTGCCAGATATTGGTGTTGGGTTTGGGACATTGTAGCTGCCATTTTCTTGCTGTCTATTACTAGTACAACATCTGAACTGTATACTAAGCATCTGCCATAATCCACTGATGAAAATGTGCATCAAGATCTTATGGATTAATTCCATGCTAATCTATTTATAGATCAAACTCTGAAGGGTCTTCACCTGCAATTCAAGCTACATGTATAAAGGCTAAAACAATTAGTTCATTTGTTTTTCCTTACAATGAATAGTCATGTTCCCACCTTAACAGAAAGAACTGCAACATTAATTACACCTGAATCTCAAAATACTGACTTCATCACTTTTAAAACCTGTCAATTTTTCTTTACTTTTACTTTAGATAAAAAATTATTATTAAAATCCAAAAGAAAATCTTATGCGGAGGACAATGAAGATTATAATGCCTTTGTATCAACAAATGTTGCTAGTATCAGCAACCCAACCCGTTTCCTTTAACTGCAAACCAAACTTTAAGTTCTTCTTCAATATCATGCCATCACCTATGCCACAGTCAATATTTATGAACCCAATTGCTCTAAAGTTATCAATGGAGATTATACAGAATGTCACAGTTGACAATACATTTGTACAACTTTTCTTAAGCAACAAGGAGTAAATCAATACACTTATATTAAATAAAGGAAAATCTGCATGATTGAAAACATTCACAACTTTCCTTGAATGATGAAAGATGATAAAACTTCAAACACTGACTTGATATTAAAACACAAAACCGTTACAATAGACTTCTAGTAGGTGTTTTTCTTTGTTCTTTGTTCTCACAAAAAGAAAGACAACTAAAACAAGAAAGAATAATTACAAAAACAAGTCAGTGATTATTTGGATTACACGATACTTTGTCCTCTCCCAACAATACCAGACTATTTGTATCGCATTTTATATAAAAAGAACATGCAAAACCTTTATATTATCATTAACTAATCTAGCCTTTTATTATAAAACTACCATTGAACTTTAAAAGTACTAAATTGTTACCCCATTTTCTGACATTATGGAATCTGAATTACTCTCAATTATAACATGCATAGCATTTCTCAGTTAAAGTCAGGATCTATTTATATTAAGTACCATTTGATCCTGCAGGCACCAATTATAAAGTGTGTTGTTCTGCTTGCAATTGGAATTCCTTGTCCACTTATTTTTAGAAACTTTCGAATAAAACAATGCATACTTTCGGATTACAATTTATCACTTTAATAATAAGAAAGATTTCATTTGATTGGTGAATCTAACAGTTGATAACATACTGGAATCCATCTGATCTCCATTATGTCAGAAATCAAAGTTTAATGAGATTGAAAATGTAAAATTAAACCAAGACATGAATATTAAGATTTATGTAATGTAAATACGATAGAATATTCTGATCTTAAAAATATTATCATGTGCAACTTCTTTAAGGTTATAATTTGTAAATATCTCTGGCAAAAATTAGAACATGACATGCATACAACATATATATCAGCATAAGATAAATTATAAGTGCCTCAGTATCACATGGTCTGACAGTTACTTGTATAACAGGGTCCCTGATACAACAATGTCCCTGAATAAACACATGTATCTTCAAGGCCACCATAATGCTGATTTTCCATGCAATGCACACCACTGAAAGATGAACTAGCCTACTCAACACTACATTTGTGTGGCTCTTAATAAACAGTTATAGTGAGAGACCACTGAATGCAATACTAACAGAAACATAGCACATATTATTATACAATGTGAAAAGCATAGAAAGCAGAAGAATTTCATAGAAAAGCTTCTTGTAATCAAAACAATTACCTAGAAATGTAATTCACACAAACAGAAGCAAGGGGAACATACTGTACCTGCGAGGAAAACTAAAACGCCGCTCAAAAATACTCCCAGACATGTTTGTTTGACTAGAAAATGGGAGCAAAAAAAGAAAATGCATAATAACATATAATTAGACACAAATGGTTATTCTCATGTTACATGAATTGTTTCATATATCCTAAAAAGGAACATTCACTACATGCAAATACACTGTCAGTGCAAATATATGAAATAGTGACAATATTGTGAATTTGTTTATGTTATATTTTTAAGACAAAACTTACATTTATTGGCATTTGAATTCAGGAACCAGAAATGTATGTCCTTTAAAGTTTCCACTGAAGGGTAGTTATTTATAGCAATCACAAAGTGTACAAAGACTATTATATTCCCATGAAAAATAGTGACTTCACAGTAACTATCTTCAATTTAAATTTTTGACTTGTACTAATAAATTAATTATCTACCATCCATATCACAATTAGATCTCACAATAGATGCAACATTTACTGCAAGAATCATATTTTAAAAACGGAAGGCAAGGCAAGTTGTAAGTTAGTTGTCAATAGAATTGTCTGAAAATTGTATGTTTGAAGCCTTACTCCTTAAAAAACCCTGCTGACATTGAAATGAAGGTAATTACCATTTAGCTAACATTGTTTTATACCAGGATGTGTCCTGCTAGCACTTCATATAGCCAAATTCAAGTTGGTGCTCTCTCTCTCTCTCTCTCTCTCTCTCTCTCTCTCTCTCTCTCTCTCTCTCTCTCTCTACTTACATACAGTACATATAATTGTAGTGGATTTTCTTCATAAATACAATTTAGATCAAGATGTTTGCCAAATTTGACATGGACAAATCTGGTTAAAAAATAACCAAGGTCTGCAGTGACCAATTGATACTGTCAGTTTAAAGTGTTGTACTAGCTGTGTGGGGACAACCTGCATGGAAAATGCACATTCCACATGTAAACTCAAGTAAAGGTTTTAATTTCAGTGACATCTGTATTAAGGAAAGAATACAGTTTTGAAACAGGCCACTGGTTTACCAATTCAGCTGTCTTCACATGTGGTCTACCATATATATATATATATATATATATATATATATATATATATATATATATATATATATATATATATATAATTTGATAGAACATTAATTCTTTATTATACAGTAAACTTGAGGTCATAAGCTAAACGATTTTACATTTAACAGTCAGTGAACCTATAAATCCTGATGTTAATAAATATTGACAATGGAAATAGTTTTTTCTTTAAGGCTTAAGTTCACAGGTTACAAAGATATTTCATTCAGCAGTTTCAAGTTTGACATGAACTGTCAACTACAAGTTTGTCACAAGTCACTGAAGTTTTACAGCTTTTCTTCAATTCATTGAGTAACATGAAAATGACTCAAACTACTCAAAGAAAAAGATGTCACTATCTCCTAATTCTAGTAAGTACTAGTATACTGAATATTCATTATGTGGTTTTGCCAAAAATTACATTTTCAGCAGTAGATCCATTTGTGGATTTGAGGAGACTCGTCTATATTTTCAACGAAATGCTCATTATTCAGTGTGGGTTTTTTTCCCTTCAATTTCAGACTTGTATCAACTCCACCAAAACTGTTACCCCATTAAATAATAATGAATTGACAGTATCTGCTAATAGGTACCCCATTAGATAATAATGAATTGACAGTATCTGCTAATTAAGGTAGCCCATTAAATAATAATGAATTAACACCATCTGCTAATTAAGGTAGCCCATTAAATAATAATGAATTGACAGTATCTGCTAATTAAGGTAGCCCATTAAATAATAACGAATTGACAGTATCTGCTAATTAAGGTAGCCCATTAAATAATAATGAATTGACAGTATCTGCTAATTAAGGTAGCCCATTAAATAATAATGAATTGACAGTATCTGCTAATAACAAAAACCAAATCCTTAACGGATTAATACCTATGGATCAAGCCACAGTCAGAACATAACAATAACTAAATATTTTTAAAAAAGTATCTATCATAAATGAGAAGATGCAACCCTCAAAGAATCTACTAATTTAAAGAGAAAGTTGTAAATAGGTTAGTACATGGGGAAAACAATTGGGAAGTATAGTACATGCTCATATATGAATAACAAAACTGATTTAAAGATATTTTGGCAAGTACTTAAGAAAGAAACAACTATTTATATAGTTATGCAGTTCAAACCTAATTCCTTGCAGATATTTTTTCTCCTATCAATGGTTCTACACACTGCAACAAATCACACACACATGTTCCCATGGCTACACATATGAATGTTAGAGAGAACCAATTTGTGAAGCATGATTTCACAGACTGAATTTCTTTACTAAGTTTAATAGCTACTGTGTAGCCTAATAAATGCGTCAAAAAGCAAGGATGTATAGAAGATACAGCTCTAAATAAAGAGTCCCTTGATGGAAATGAAAAAAATGCTAAGATTTCAAGATAAGACTATTATTTTTTTAAGCTGTCGAGTGTTGAAACCATCTGATATTTTGAGCAATAACCACACTAAATGTAAAATCAGCACCATTTTTTTTTAAGCTTGGTTTGGCTTTATGGGTTTATAATAATAATAATAATAATAATAATAATAATAATAATAATAATAATAATAATAATAAAGACTTTTATTTAGATAAGGTAATTCAATTATTGCTTAGATAGAGTGCAATGGCTCTTCTGGATACTGTAATGGCCTAAGAAATATTCTTTCATGTATTGTTAAAATCTTTATATTATTCATTGCATCCTGGAAATTGTCTATACATTGATTGATCTATAATTAAATGGCAAGTGTCTTCTAGAGTCCTAAAAGTGCTGTAATATTTGAATTAGAAGTATTTACCCAAATTACATTACAATAATCCAGATATGGCTGAGTAAAATATTTATAAAAGATGATCCTATACTCAGTTCTAAGCCAAAAACAACAATTAACCTTTTTCGAAACATGTTTGATGTGAATAGACCAAGGAAGATTGTTAACTACAAATACACCAAGAATTATATCATGAGAAGTCATATTAAGGCTCACATGGTCAGATAGAACCTGGAATTTGTCACTATCTAGCTTTGCTAATTTTTGTTGTGCTGTAAATAGCAGGGTTTTTTGTGTTTTCTTCTTTATGATCATACTGTCTTCCTTGCACCATACTTAAGTCTGCTGAGAGCATCTTGTAAGTTATTTTCAAGCTTTTTTTTTGGTTTTACCCATCTCAGACAGTGTCTATCATTTGCAGTGGGATCAGTGGAAAAAAAATTGAAGTTCCAATCTTATGTGGTAAATCAATGATAAATGGAATGAATAACAGAGGTCCAAGGATAGAGCCTTGTGTTACTCTGGCAGTTAATATTTTTACTCTGAGAAAGTTGACCATTTAAAGATACTTTTTGCACTCTAACAGTTAAGGAAGAAGTAAACCAGTTTTGGGAGTTTTCATTGCATTGATAGATTTTTAGATTTTTAAGTCAAATTTCATGGTTTACATGATCAAAAGTTTTACAAAAAATAACTATAATAGCCAGATTCAGCTGCCTTTAGTAACCTTGATCCAATCATACCAAGTCCTGTAGTTTTACAATCATCCATTTTTTAAAATATTTCAACGAACGTTTATGGTTTAGACTCGTTTGAGGAATTTCAAACTTTACTACATATGTTGTTTGGTAGATTTTTATCACAAAAATGTTTGAGTTCCAGATGATCAGATTGAATTTATGGGTTCTTTTTTAAGTTTGTTTTGCAATTTGAACAAAAAAGTCATTAAAAATATCTAAGATGTCAGTTGGATTATCAGTAAAAATGCCTACATATGAGGGATAAAATTTCAGTTTTACATTTCCCTGCACCAAACTCTGAAAAACTTTTTCCAGATAGCTTTCAAGTTATTTTGGTTTTCATCCAGCACCTTTTTGTAGTGTTCTTGTTTGGCTTGATGAATCATTTTATTAGCTTTATTATTCCAAATTCTATATTCAGCTACATTTCTTACTGATTTTTGTTGGTCTCATTGAATTATTGCTTCTAAAATTGCTGTGGAGATATCCGGCCTGGCTGGGGGTCTTTCTTTATCCAGTGTTTTTAAAGGGGCATGTTTGTTCACTATATTGATAAACAGATCTGTCCAAGTATCTAAAAACACATCAATATCTTCAAAGGTCTGGACTGTATTCCATGGAATCTGTTTCAGATCTTCCAGGAATATAATAATATCAAATTTTTGAAAAGATCTGTAAGTAATGTATTTATGGATATTATTTTTTGTTGATCTACCATTGTCTTTATATGTTAGAAAAATTGCAAAATGGTCACTTACACTAATCTTTGGAACCGTTACTTCCAAAACATTTTCTTTTGTATTGATATAAATATGATCTATGAGTGTTTTAGTGGTAGACATTACTCTGGTGGGTTAATTCACTAGTTGATCCATACCTAAAAATGCAACAAAATCCATCCAATGCACTTTATCATTGAGAAGGGCTCTATTTATATTTCATAGAATATAAAATTCTTTCTCTTCATTTGATTGATTTCTAATTGAAGTTCATAATATCCTTACCAAACCACATGTGATGATCAGGGTATGTAAACAAAAGCTACTAAGTAGGGCTTAGCTTTTTCTGTAGTGAGTTGTAGCCAAATGGATTCTATTTCCTGTATTTCCAGGTCTTCCTGTCTTTTACAAATAGTACCAGTGCTAACATACACTAGGAGCCAACCACCACCTGCTTTCCTTAACACCATTTATCAGCACATGAATGGCTATGCATAATGCCTGATCAATTAGACATCCTTATACAGATTGTTGTTGTTGTTACTGGGTTTAAAGCCATTTTTCAGCACAAGATAGGCTATACATGGTGACCAGTATAAATGGTAGAGGAAGAACCCAGGCAACCCTGGAAATAACCACCAACAAACAAGAAGCTACTGGCAATCTTTCTCATGAATCCACATACAAATTATGTTAAACCCTAAAACAACAATAACAACAACATGTACTAGATTTGTACAAGACAGGACACAGCTTTGGGTGGACATGTGATATTTATGAACAGTATACAAGGATGATACATGTAGAATGAAACCTACATAACATATACATTTTGGTTACAAAAAGATTGGTGTGTAAACTTTTTTAATTGTTTTTGAAACAGTGCAAGATGGCAGTGAATCAACAGACTGGTAAATGTCTAAAAGGAGAATGGCCTTTTTTGGTTCAGAGATTAAAGGATGCACAAATTCTGTAACTGAGGATGCCATACTATACATATAGGAAAACTTTTATTAATCCAGGTTTTTGTTTGGTCCCTGTTTGCAATGCCTAATCAGAGCAGACCTGCTGTCTAAGCTGATCAGCCATGCATTTGTAAATGTACTTAACAAGGGTCATTGCATTTTGACAGGCAATGTTTAGTGGTCAATTTTATCCAACTGAAGGGTCACCTAGATAGCTCTGGCAATACTTGTTTTTGTAGGGTTTAACATCCTCTATTGAGCACTCAATAGGCAATACATGTACATGGAGGCCAGTATTACTGATTGAAGAAGAGCCCTTCCAGAAATAACTACCATAACCACGAGAAGGTAGGCCATGACAAGCTTTCTCACATACCCAAATTGGCATTTTCAGCACAAGATAAGCTATACATGGCAGCTAATATTAATAGTGGAGGAAACCTGTGAAACCCACAGGAAGAACCACCAAACCCACGAGAAACTACTGGCAATCTTTTCACATACCCACATTGGCTGAATCTAAGACTCAAACCAACGCAAACAGAGGTGAGATGGCAGTGATCCATAACAGAAAGTGCTTTAGACCACTCAGCCACTCGGGGCCCCTCTAGGTCAATTCACTGTATAATAAATGCAATTTCATATAATTATAACTGTTTATAATTTTCATGCAATTTTTGCTATGAGCTTAAATTCACTGTTAAACACCTAGACATTTTCAGTGAGAAAAATACAATTTTAATACTCCATATACTCATGTACAATTTGAATTATGCAGCGCTGCTGTTGCAGAACAAATAACATAGACCCTGATCTGCCTGTGCAGTATTTGACAGTAGATCAGAATCTATGCTGTTTGCAGTTGAACCCAGCTTATAAGCAAGTTCATATGGTACTGTGAATTCATTTATTTTGTGGGTAACAATTTTAGTGGGTTTGTAAAACAAAACACATTTTTATTGGAACATACATTTATGGATTGGAGGAGTCCAAATGTTTCCACAGAAATTAAGTCTTATGTTTCTGCAAAAATATTGTTCAATGGATCTCTACAGTCATAAGTAGACTTTACAAGATACTCCCGATCTCTGAAAACCAATTTAACAACCACATACAAGTTCATTAAACAAACAAAAGTCTTAATTCCAATATCTGTGAAATTGTTCAAAACCAACAAACAGACAGACCAACAAACTAACAGCAAAACAAACATAAACAATAAACAGTGAGAAACTTTATTTGCAACCAATAGCATTTATGAACATTCCTATTTTTTGCTGATAAAAAACCAACAGACAAAACAAACAAACAAAACTATTTGACAAACAAACTCTATAAGATTCAACCACTGAACAATGGAGAGGTCAGAAAGCAAAGGAATCAGTTTTATTTGTAAATTCTGATTCTTTAAAACACCAATTTACATTTTATTTAACTGTTTACAAAGTTAGTTTATAAAAAAAGATCATTAATGAATTATTCAAGCTTTTTGAGTGTTTGTTCCATCACGTGTTTCACATGCATCACACCTGATGGACAGAGAAAGAAGCAAGCCTGAATGAAAATCAAAACTGCATCAAAGTTCCTGACCTCAAAATTGTTCTGGTCAAATTAGAAATCAACAGCATTCCTAGGACACAGTCATGTACTTCTGTACTATGAGTTACTTACATAATTTCAGGCTGCTCCACTTGCTGCCTCAACAGTTGATATAATGTCATTCCCTGGGAGTCTCCACCATTGAGAATGTTTGGGCCCTGGCCATTCCAACAGTCACAACCACCTACAGATTTCCTTGGTGTCAATCCTGCAATGAATGAAATACATAGTGTGTATATCATAAATGACATGTTCTGTTATCTTTATTTAAATGGACTGAACAACAAACTGCAACAAATTGTACAGTGGTAAACCAATAACAAAAATCAGACAATCATACCCTTTATATGATGAACAGGCAATTTCTGATGACAAGTGATTTTGTAGAAGGTAAAAATCTTCAGATTTAGAACAAAAGTTCAAATTTTATTAAAGTAGTCATATATCTGGATAAGAACATCTCTGATTATAGATTTAAATTTACAACCATTTGTTTGTGAAAATGGGGCCGTGTCTGATATGGTTTTTGAGGTGGAAGAAAACGGTAAACTCGCAGAAGACCAATTATTAGCTTTGAATGAGGAAGCAATCAGATAAACATTACATATGCTATAGAACTGAGGATCAAATCCAGATCAAAAATGATGAATTAAGAAAATGATAAATATCCATGCTGACTGTAGGTTATTTTGTGGAACATGTATGATTTGAATGCTATCCTTTGCTCTCAACTCTTTCTTCTCTTGTATAATACTGTTTGCAGATCAAGGTCTGAAATGTTAATTCTACTTATGATTTTAAGCATAAAGCTATGACAAATCTGCTGCTGAATAATTCACAAGATCTTGCTCCATTTTACGAATGCAAGACTTAAGATTAAGTCTAGACCTGAATCATCTCATTGGTCAATATTTTGACATGTACCGTATACATTTCAGCTAATTAGATCCTTCATTCCAAATGAAAGTTAATTTCAGACTTAAGTTCCACTGGAGGTCTTTTTACAGCTATCATTTACATGTGTGTTGCTTTCAGTCTTTTAGCAAAGTATTAACAGTACCAAGAATACTCTTTACAAGCATTTTATCAACATATTTGAGAACCTTGTTTTGATATTTTCTGGCCTTTAATGAAACAATTTTACAGTATTATGTATGCTGTTTTCAGACCTTTACAAAAGTATTCACAATATCTTGTATGAAATTTTCAGGTCTTTCACCCAAATACGACAATTCAATCTATGGTGTTTTCAGATCTTACATATGAATTTACAGTACATTGTGCTGCTTTCAGGTCTTTCTCCCAAATATTTACAATTCCATATATGGTGTTTCCAACCTAAATTTATCCAAACATTTTTGATGTCATATATACAGGCCTATTATGAAAGATTTTACATTACTATGGATGCTGTTGTCAAGACTGTTACAGTACCATGTATGATGTTTACAGGCATATTACCAAAGTATTTACATTACTATGGATGCTGTTTTCAAGAATGCTACAGTACTATGTATGATGTTTTCAGGCCTACCCATAAGTATTTACAATACCAAATGTGCTGTTTTCAGGCCTGTTACCCAAGAATGTTACAGTACAATGTATGATGTTTTCAGGCCTACCTATATGTATTTACAATACCACATATGCTGTTTCTTGGCTATTATTCATTTACAAAACCATGTATATTGTTCACTGGTCTTTTACAAAAGAATGTACTCAAGTATCTACGACACCATACATACCCAATAATAAAGTAATAACTTTGCTCCAAAACCAAAATAAATGAGCCCTACAGATGAACCATTGAGCTATGATGCTAACTGTGCCTGATAACTTCCACTACCTCTTGCCATTTAAACTGATGCTAATGCCATTAACTGCAAGTTGATCTGTTAATTAAACTGACTGACGTATATCCCAATAGAATTTTGTACAGTAGTATGTGGTCACAATATAGATGGCTAGTGTTGTTCCGATTATCGATTATAATTGATCATCAGTTGGTTGAGCAGATAATCGATTGTGAACTCCATAATCGATTGTGTGTAAAGGGAGACTACTTTTTAAGTGTATGCAAAGCACAAAGGTTAGTAAAACTTACAGCCACTAAAGTTGACCTGAAATTTATTAATTCCCTTCACAACTACAAATATGAAACCTTATGATTTATAATTAGGAACATATAGTCATTATTGCATGGTCAAGTTGTTAAATTATTGAGTTAATAAATTTAAACACATTTTGTTGATTTGTTTCAGTTAAAAGTGCAACATCTTTTGTAGTATTTATAAACAATGACAAACAAGAAAAACATGTACTTCTATATTTTAATTATTAGACACATCATATTTGAACGAAAGAATTGGGGGGGGGGAATTGTAGCAGTATTTCAGTTACATATGTCTGATCAGCCATTTAAAAGTTGCGTTCATTTAACAAAGTTGCAGAAGAAAAGTAACACATAATGAAATATTATTGTCAGGTTAAAGTATACATGTCATTAAAAGAGATTACTCCTGTACATTTATAAACATATTGAACTCTTGATCAAAGATATAACTGTTTAACAAAAATTAAAATTTACTCTTAGTAACCGATTATAATCGATGATCAGTTGGTTAAGGGGAACCGATTATCGATTATAAATTTCTGACGATTCCCATCACTATAGATGGCTGGCATTTTTTTAACCATAGCCTGCTGAAAAAATGGGAAGCCTCAAGAACACACAGAGATTTGTGGCCCAGTATGGTCAGGGCAGGTGGTATCAAGCACACAACCCATAATGAAGCTTTATCCAAAATAAAGCACTTCTTTCACCATTACAGATGAAGAGGAAAGATGACTAATAACGAAGATAAAAAGTCTAGCTACTAAAGATGTATTCACTGAACATGAATGCCCCTGGATACCATGCCTGAAAACTAACCTATAAATGCCAAAACTTCACTGCTCTGATGAATGTACAAACAACATATGAATATGAAATGGTAACACTATATCTTCCTACAACATTTGTGGTGGTTAAAATGGTTTCACAATAACCACTGCCAAGAAAAATGTTGGTCACAATTATCTAGTTTTGAAGCATGGGTTCAATATTCATACATGCCACTGCCCCTGACAAGGAGACGGCAAAATCCAAGTGGTCAAAAAGTGGAATAAAGGCAGAAAATTAGTAATCAACATATATCATGCTAAAATTTAAATAAATAATGATTTATTTGCCCATCTTGTCTTTAAACATCCTTTATTGTTTCAAGTTTTCAAAGGTAACACTTAAAGCTTTACACATCGACTAGAATCCATCTTAAGACTTTTAGTGCCAAATATTAACAGTCTTTCCACACGGCCTGAAACAGATGTCACGTTATGCTGCATTCGTGTCTTCATATTTAGAGGATTTTTTAAAATTATTTTTGTTGTTGTTGCCGTTTTCGAATAATTCTGTGAAATTTTTTAAAGGAGGTATTTTTGCTCTAATATATGCATCAACTAAAATAAAATATACTTTTTAGCGCCAAATACCTTTAAACTGGTTCTGCAGTAAATATGAATTTGAACAAAGAATCTGCACATAAAGATTAAAATTAAAAAACCAATCTGTTCTCTCCTCATTAAAGCCATACAGATACTATAATAAACAGAATTTGAGGTCGAAAGTTTGAAAGTAGAACAAGGTTTGCTATAAATAGAACATGATACTCTTAGGAAAGAGCATGGAGTCCATTGACAAGTGTACTGTTAGATTGTAGTTACATAAAAGCCAACTTTTTCTAAAATATGATCTGTGGGATTAATGGGATGTTAATTAAAACGAGAAAACAGAAAACAAATAACTGATTTTTTGGGAAGGTGGATATACAGAAAAACCGTAATCCATATACATGTACGTTTATGTGTAACGCGTAATTTAGTGAAAAAAAGCAAAATGATTATGCCAAAAGCATAATAGTTGGCATGTATGTATATTCACTGAAATAAATTTATCCACTGGTTTCATGACTAAAAGGAAGTGTATCAAGCATGCTAGTTTTAAAGTCCATATAGTGTTATATCAACTCGTAATCAACTTACGTTATGTCACCAGTGATATACAAGTTTTTTTCTTTACAGATTTTTTTTAAAAACAAAAATTTCAGCTCTATATATATATAATGTGTGTGTGTATCTGTGTGCTGTATCTAAAGTATGGTAAATCCATTGGTATAACTCTACAAGACCTTTCAACAAAATATTTATAAGTCTGCAGCATTTTTGGACCTGTCAATCTCCAAATAAGTAGATGACAGGTATCTCAAGTAAATAACATGTATTAAGACCGACTTTTTACAATTTTATCAACACCACTGCAAAGAGATTGTACAAAAAGTTGAATTTGTCATACTGAATTTCTATCAATCATTTCTGTTTTACCAGTTACAAGTTGGATCAGTAAAGTAGGCATGACCTAACATCAATCATAGAGCTACAATGAAAAGCTGACATGCTAGCACGAGTCAAAATGTCTACAAAATTACTATTAACAATTAATGATGGTGCATATGATAAGTTTGGTAGTTTGTGATGGCACCCTGATGCATCATTCACTTTTTTTAGTCTGCGTCTACAATTTAGCCAACCGCTTTGCAAATCAAGTAACTGGCCTTTGAACACTTCTAACATCATACAAGGGTTAAAAAAAAGGTCAAATTCTAATGCTGAACTTAATCAATGCAAAATAAGTACAGTCTGTACTCTGCTAAGCTTCAGGATATCCATTCCTTAAGTAACTTACTTCAGTCTGAAAATACGTTTTGGATCAATTCTCCCACTAGTTAATGAAGCTGGTTTCAAATCAATGAATCACATACAGAACCTTGTAAATGCAATTTTTTTCTTCCTAAACTTTCCAATACCTAAAAATTAGAACTAGAGTATGTCAGAAAGACACAGATGCTCCTGTGTGCCTGATCATTTCAATCCAAAACCCAAAGGACCTGACCCAACATTAAAACAGACTCCATACTTCTCTTGAAACACACACACACACACACACACACACACACACACACACACACACACACACACAGTGTATATCATAAAATAAATGAGCAGTTTTAAATGCTTAACACTCAAGTTTGTCAAAACATGACCTGACCCAACATTAAAACAGACTCCATACTTCTCTTGAAACACACACACACACACACACACACACACACACACACACACACACACACACACACACACACACACAGTGTATATCATAAAATAAATGAGCAGTTTTAAATGCTTAACACTCAAGTTTGTCAAAACATGACCTGACCCAACATTAAAACAGACTCCATACTTCTCTTAAAACACACACACACACACACACACACACACACACACACACACACACACACAGTGTATATCATAAAATAAATGAGCAGTTTTAAATGCTTAACACTCAAGTTTGTCAAAACATTATGTGCTTCCTGGAGAAACATATCCTGACATTTTAAAATAAATACATACTCATCCTTCACAAATAGGATGTCCCATTCCACCATGACTATTCCACATTATGGGTCAATTCTAACAAAAGACTAACTGATTCATTAAATGGTGTAGCTGTACACCAACATAAAACGGAATATTATGGGCAAATGCAAAAGAAGTCAAGCATGATAACCCAGAAACACATGTGGCAGCTAATTTGCCTGGATTCCATGTAACCTTTCTGACCTACCATGGTCTTTCTTACCACAGACATGACTAATGCATACACTTAGCATGTATTTACAAACAATGTATGTCAAAAAAGTACCTTTTATTAAATATATGTCACATTGCCCTGTTTGCAATTGCACAAGTCAGGGGAACAAAGAAATGGTTAGAAAGCCATGCGTATATGTTAGACACAGCAGCTATAGTTGGTCTTTCTTTGCAAGAGTATATAAAGTTGCACATGGACGTTTAAAGATATGTTCGAGAACAAAGGACACTTATAGGCATTGTAAATCTCACCACGTTGACAGAAGGCATGGGAGCATTCTCTGATAAGCTGAATAGAACAGGGTAGAATCGACATCCATTCAGAATTGAGAGGGTGTGGTGTAGTCACAATTGCAATCCTTAATTCAATTTAGTATTTTCAAGCTAGGAACGTAGTAACTGCCCAAATAGCGTGTTGGAAGGATAAGTTACTCTGAGAAAGCCACTCATAATTTTGCAGGAAAGCTTAAAAAATTCTAAGAAAGACAAAGCTTTGTAAAGGTCAGTAAGTTACTTGCTCGATTGTTATAGAATATTATGGCTTATGTAAAGAATTATGTAGATTGCTAGTGACCAGAATTATTATTGTAATTTACTATTTGGTTACTTCATAGTTAACTAGTGCATTCATTCATGTAATATTCTAGAGTTTGCAGAATTGAATTGTAACTTTGGAAAATGGTTGCAGTGTGTAAAATTAGTTAATATGGATGTAAGGATATATCATAACATGGAGATTAGAATATGAAGGAGTGTAATGTATAGAAATGTGTGAGTGTTGTGATATTTGTTCAGTATAATGAAATTAAGAATATATATACTAATCTGATGCAATTAATAATGTATATACTAATGTGATGCAATTTATTGATGTAAGTACACTAAGTAGTTAATACCGTGCTTTTTATATGACGTTTTTACCATATATGAACATATGGGATGATTGATTATGGGTTAGAATGAAACAAAATGGCTAAGGAAATATGCTAACATCCTTGTGTTTTCACAGAAAGTTTTGAGGGTACAGACTTCTAGTATAATTAGTCCTGAGTCTCTCAGAAGAGAGATGAAAGTGAGACTCAGCAGAAAAAGTAAGAGTCAACAAAGTAGACAGGTGAGAGTCGAGGAGGAGGACAAAGAGTCGAAGAGGAGAAAGTAAAGTAGTAGGAGTATGGAGAAGTTGAGAGAAAGAATTTGGAGCAAGTCGGGAGGAAGAGAAGGAATTGGAATAATAATACACAGTTGAGAAAAATACAAAGTCAGGTGGAAAGCTATCTCACACTTAACATATCACGTTATGAAATCAACTGTTACAGGGTCACAAGGAAGAAGAGTAATTGGAGAATTATTATCATTTGATTATTGAATTGCATTAAACTGATATTCATTTGAATTTCACCTTTTGTGTACTCAGTAATTTAACTGTTGGCATTGCTGATTGGGGGCTTGGAGCTTTACCTCTCTCTATCACTAATTTCACTTCCTACAAAATCGAGCATGGGTGGGACTTCTATAATAATTTAAATAAAATATTGAGAGCACCCCAACCAATCCATAATAACACATACCCTACCATGGTGGCCACCACAATATGTATATTGTATGTCTTGCTTTGCTCAAACATCTCCTTGTTCAGCTCTTGCTTCTCCCTGTTCTGACAAAAGGAGAAGTCACTTCTCTGTAAATTCAAGTCTAGCTTGACCCCTGCCTAATATCAGTCTAAAATTTGTTACTTCTTTTATGTGAGCTCCTTAAGAAACTTGAGGATAATTTACCAATCAGAAATAATGAGAATGTGGTCTGTTTAATAAATTTTAACCCCACATTTTAAGAAAGTTGAATTTTTACTTTTATACTTTCTTTTTAAAATATTTTTAAAAATTTAATATCTTAATATTAATTTTCTATGTTGCAGTATTTCATAAGTACAATTTTTTGGAAAGGTTTTCTCAAGTTTTTCTTTGTGCAACTATATATATGTAATTTAACTTTATTTTTAATTGACATCATATCTCAGAAATTGTACTGACATAGTATCACACACACACACACACACACACACACACACACACACACACAGAGCTTAAAATACCCATGCAACTGAGAGAGAGGGCTCTGTTGATACAAAGACTTGAAAAAAATTGAAATTACTTACTTGACTTGCTTTACAAGACAAAACAATATTGTGGCCATCACAATAGTTTTTTTTTAAAAGGATACTCATCTCCTTCTTAACTAACCAATTACATGCAGATGTGTTGATTTTCCGTGCCCAAATTAAACAAAAAAATTATATTACACCATAGGCACAAATTATTAATACAAGGTTAAGCTTTGGTAAGCATTACAGTGTGTATTGGTAAGCAAGAAACTATTTGGATTAAATGAAGTAAATAAAACTATCAATACACATTTATGGAAGTTTTTTAATGTACCAACAACTTTATATGTAATGGCAAATTTACGCAATTAAAAGCTGCCTTTGATTAAGGATTATAATAATTTATAGTCAAAAGAACATATGTTGATATTTTTATGCACAAAAATAGTAAAGTTTCATGTGTGCTTTTGCCATTTATACAATACAAACTGTATTTATGTCACTAATTTCAAACAAATACAGACATCCATATTCTTGCATTATGTTAAGTACCTTTCACTGCTGTAAGGACAACTTTAACCAATTAATTGATTATCACCCATAATGATCCAAACATCAAAGAGAAGTGATGAACTTGTTGAATGTATTATTAATGCAAAGAAGTTTATGATAAAGGTTTTACAATGGAATTCTGCTCTTGGGACTGTTCTTAAACCGTACTTGGCTATTGTAAACTCCAAATACACATATTGTTTAAAAAGAAACGAGACCCTGGTTTGCCTCTATTCATCCTCAACTATACTCAACTGAAAAACATTTTACCAATTTCACAGATGTGCTAATTGCTAAGAACACACTTGTGTATTACTATATACATGTATAATGAATATGAATATTTTTGTAGTTTTTAGCACTTAAATTTACTTGTTCCTTCGCACATGCTGGTATTATTCTAATAAATATATCTTGAGAATTAGCTTGAAACCCCAAAAGAAGAAAAGTATCCAACAATACTTTCATAAAAGTGCATACAAATTACTGTGACAGATTTGCTGTAAATAAATATATACAACACTGTTCCTGTATCTAATGTTCTGCATTACAGAAAGAACAAGTTTGATATGGTATAGGGATAAGTCAATGGTTCTGGGGATATGTCAATGGTTATGGGGATATGTCAATGGTTATGGGGATATGACAATGCTATTGGGATACGTCACTGGTATATGGATATGGCAATGTTTATAGGAATATGTCAATGGTTATGGGAATATGTCAATGGTTATGGGGATATGGCAATGGTTATGGGGGTATGTCAAGGGATATGTCAATGGTTATGGGAATATGTCAAGGGATATGTCAATGGTTATGGGAATATGTCAGTGGTTATGGGGTTATGTCAATGGTTATGGGGATATGACAATGCTATTGGGATATGTCAGTGGTATATGGATATGGCAATGTTTATGGGAATATGTCAATGGTTATGGGGATATGTCAATGGTTATGGGGATATGTCAGTGGTTATGGGGATATGGCAATGGTTATGGGAATATGTCAGTGGTATAGGGATATGTCAAATGTATGAGGATATTTCAATGTCAGCTGGCCAATATATCTTCATAAGCCATGTTTAACAAGTTATTTCCCCAACTCCAAACAACACAAGGATGCAGTTTTGTATTTATTACATACTGTCTCTTTAACCATTTATAAATATCTGTAGCTTAACTGAATGAATTGGATTTATCAAACTATAATTTCCTTATAAATCTCAATGTTCGGATGTCCAAGAGGAAACCTAAGTAGTTCTAACCTGGGAGTTTGATATGAAAAAACAGACTGAAGAGTTATTTTTAATGCCAGATCAAGCAAGTAAGATTTGCTAAGTATTTAATACATGACATTATGTAAAAACTGATTCAACTGAATGTATACATATATCTTTATGTACTTCAACTTTTACCTACCTCCAAAACCTGGTGGGACACAAAATCTTGAATAATCCATCTGTCCTTTTAGCATGCTCACTAAATAATACCTGTTGCTTCCAATGGTAAATAATAACAAAAATCCACTCATTTAGACCTCATATTGGTTCTTACTAATATACCATTGGTACTGGTTGTCTAATTCTGCGATGAAACCAGAATTAAAAATGTTTAATCCCTGACTGTCAGTGACAACACATTTGTAAGAAATGAGGAATTAAAGTGTCATTAATGTTGTTCATTACATCACAAGATTAACTCTCACCACCTCCTAGAGCAAGAATCAATATTTCTCAGGATCAATATTTGATGAGAATAACAGGGTGTACAATCCCACTTAAATGCCTGCAGTCATTACAGAATTCTTATCACCTACTTCTGGTCACTGAACTTTATGAGATTTGTGGTATGCCTTAATTTTCTATTGCTATTTATGCTTCTTGTTATGTTTTTGTGTAGTAATTCAGTAGTGATTTCTCCATGTCTTCCCAATATAACACTGAAATCACTGACAAATGCTACAGTTATATAACTACAAAGTGCAACTATTTATGATAAAAGCTAAAACCAGATATAGATAATCTGTACTCACAACACAATGGAAAAATTGCATAAATTTAACTGCTTCATTTAATTTTGCCTAATCACTCTAAGGTTAATTAACATTTATCATGTTCACTGTAAGGGCTGTATATTTGTTTTGATTCTTTTTGTTTCTTAAGGTATAACAGCACCAGCAGGCTATTTAGTGTCAATGTAATTTAATTCAGTGCTTTGCCGAGGGATACAAAGGTAGCTGACCTGGTTGAACAAATAATAGGATTTAAACTAACACCTCATCAGTTGTAAGTCTGACATACTAACCACTGAGACATCTCCATCTAGACAATATCACAATTCATCTAACAATGTCAATTCAAACTTTAATTCAAAAACTGCATGCACATCAAATACTTTCCTTGAATGAATAGTACCAAATTACCTAATCAATGAAATTGTTCATTATTTTCACTTTTCTTTGACCCATAATTAATTTTTCTCCTCAAAAAGTTTCATTGACATGTGACTGAAAACCACAAATCCTACAAAACTAACAACTTGACAGCAATTACATGTACATCAAAATATAAATGGTAAAAGAAAAACCTCAAGTCCTGCATAAGGATGAATAATGTATAAAAAAAACACAGAAAAGAAAATAAAATAAAAAATTAAACGCATTAAAAAAACATCAAGAAAACAGTTGGATTTAACAAGTTGATGTGTTAAAAGTTTAGGATTACAAACTTGAAAACCAAAGTGTAATCAATGAGTACATAACTCACACAACTATGCAACTTGTGTCTCCAGCAGCCATTATAAACCATATCATGCAGAAAATATATTCAAATTAAAGTCCCCTATGCCCATTTCTAATTAACGTATTTTCTATCTGGGAATTTTTCTTGTTACATTATAACTTTTAAACTTCACTATTTATTATATTTTAACTTAAAAATAATCATGATATAACCTGCACTGCCCTGACATACTCTTAAATTAACCAACCTGTTGTATTACCTACCTACCAACATAGAACAATATAAAAGAATAATATTTTACATGATATCAAAATCTGATAAAGAGTCTGTATTACAAAAACCCAACTAATACTGTTTGTGTATTACTTTTTCATGATTATTGCTTTTCAAATTTGCATAAGAAGCTATTGTCAGTGACCCTGCCCCAGTAGCCAGGTTTTAAACTGAAAAGTCCCAAGCTAAGAGTAAATCCAAAAAACAAACAGTAGTTCAAGTATAGTTCATGCATCAACATTTATGTTTTTTAACCTCTAATACAAGGTCTCATATTAAAAGCATGTAGCATGCAATTTGACTCTTCTAATCAGATCTACAATACAGTGAGCCTGTTGAAGGTTACATTATAACATTTAATGTAGTCATTATGGGCTTTCAGTAATGTAACCAGCTGGCTTCATTAGGTGGGTGTGATTGGTATAGCCAAATGTCATGTACAGCCAATTAGTGGAAACTGCTAGATTTTTTTACTTACAAAACAGTCAATGGCATATGCAGGTACAACATGTTTTGTGAAAAATATATTTGCAAGTGCTAGAATAATTATTTTTCTTCATATAGCATATTCATTCATAGATAAAGCAATTAGACTACTGTAAGCATTACCCTATGTAAAGTTGCCATGAACAATTAGTTTTGTATACACATGAAGCCTTATGTAAAATTCATGCAGCAAACATCACAATGCAAATAATGGAGGTTGCTGTCTTGGTCTTCTTTGTTTGTCATTACAGTACCACTATGAGTCATATTATATGCATACCAGTAACCCAATCACTATAAAGTTTCCAAATAAAATGGCTGTGATTGTTTCTGGTAATAGCAAACAAAGTCTTAAAACATGAAATACAATCAAATACTCCATTGTTTACAGAAGGCTACAATGGCTCAGCAGTTAATTACAGTGTGCTGGACTCGTGACTGAAATGGTTGGGGTTCAAATCTTACATCTGGATCAGCCAGGGTAAGCTACTCTGGTGTGTCCTTGGACAAGGCCTTTCACTTTAACTGCCTCTGCATTGCAATAAATAACCTACCCTACTGCTGTTGCTATGCCATAAAGTACCAAAGGAAACCAAAGTCTGTTTACATTTCAACTGATTATTCTCCATAATTTTACTCATATAATTATGTAAATATTAAACTGCTAAATATTTTACCTTCCAATATTATCAATCATTTTGTCTTAATACCTATCAAAAGATTTGCAAGATATCCCAAATGTGCATTTTATTTCTTAATAAAATGTACTTGCTTGTAATTATAGGAACTACTGCAATTGCAGGATGAGTTTATAATTCATGATTAGTGACAATCATAACATCCAAGTGCTTTGAAGGAACAGCTTCTCATATATCTTATAGAATTAGTTCTTTCTTTTTCTTAAAAGCAACGATTTTCTGCTCTTAAACCACAATCTTGCCTCACAATACGTGCCTTCACTCACACTAAGGGTAAGTAGGATAGTATTCATATTGCATGAAAGAACACACACACGCAGTCATAACACATTTACATGTAACCATGGTTGTGATGTATAAAATGTAGGTTACATTGGCCTTCTTTGGTTGAATGGCTGAAGTACTAATTATTATCACTATCAACTATAAAGTTTCATAATCTGAATGTAAACACCACCAAAAAAATGAACTTGAAACAGTTACTACAGACTGAAATATAGGTTGTAGAATTTATCAAGATGCATACTATAACCATGTTCCATAACTCTAGGTAGGATATTATGCACATACCATAAGAAAAACTTACATGGTAATGAGCTGAAAACAAAATCTTAACCAAACCAGTAAAAGATAATATACATTGGGCCATACACACACACACACACACACACACACACACACACACACACACACACACACACACACACAGTGATGGGCATAACAAATTGACATAAATTTTGTCATTGTTACAGCATTCAGATAAAGAAAAAACTTTAATCCAAACAGAGAGTTTAGTAATCTGCTATTCCCTGGATGTTACATTTTAGTGCTTAGATAATTACTGGCCATTATTACCAGTAATACATATCATGATGACAAATACTAACTGATGAAAGCATATAATTGCTTAACTCACGTCTGCAGGAACTCCAACTGCCTTGCTATGATTGCCATCGTGCCTTCTCAAAAACTGATTATAAAATGTATCTGATAAGATACTACACTCAAAATTGCTGATCACATTACAAACTCACTTCATTTGTAAACATTTTTTTTTCATGCAATAATTTCAAATTGTCAAAAGCAGAACAGGATGCTGCATAAAGTGCACAATGTCATGAGACATTCTCATTTTTAAAGGAAAACTTAAAGCAATTTGCATGAATGAAAAGAGAGTGAGTCATTTCATACATCTGAGAAATCTGATGTCAGCAAATTCAAATAAATTACACTAGTTGCACATCCTATAGCAATAGGATAATGGAATGACGAGTCAATCTTTGACTCAACATCTTACTGCCTGATGTTGGCAAAGTGGTTTTGCACCAAAATGGACACACACACTAGTGTTGTTCCAATTATCGATTATAATCAATCATCAGTTGGTTGAGCAAATCAATAAGATAATCGATTGTGAAACTCCATAATCGATTGTGTGTAAAGGGAGACTACTTTTATGTGTATGCAAAGCACAAAGGTTAGTAAAACTCCAGCCACTAAAGTTGACCTGAAATTTATTATTACCTTCAGAACTACAAATAAAAAAAACCTATTATTCATAATTAGGAATATATAGTTATTATTATATGGTCAAGTTGTTAAATTGTTGAGTTAATAAATTTAAACACATTTTGTTGATTTGTTTCAGTTAAATTGCAACATCTTTTGTAGTATTTATAAACAATGACAAACAAGAAAATCATGTCCTTCTATACTTTAAATTATAGACACATCACATATGAATGAAAGAATTTCGGGGGATTGTAGCAGTATTTCAGTTACATATGACTGATCAGCCATAAAAAGTTGCGTTAATTTAACAAAGTTGTAGAACAAAAGTAACACACAATGTAATATTATTTTCAAGTTAAAGAATACATGTCATTAAAAGAGATTACTCCTGTACATTATAAACATATTGAACTCTTGATCAAAGATATAACAAAAATTTTAATTTGCTCTTAGTAACCGATTATAATCGATGATCAGTTGGTTAAGGGGAACCGATTATCGATTATGAATTTCTGACCGATTCCCATCACTAACACACACAAACACACACACACACACACACACACAATTTGTAAAAAATGTCAAAGTGGTCAGAAGCTAAATGCAAACACTGAATCGTAGGCCAGCAAAATGTGAAATGTAGGTCATAGTAGCTGTTAAGTATTGGTGTCATACAATGAGAGATGTACACAACACATTAGTTCAACGATTCTATATCATTAGAAACACAATTTATCCAAAGTCAGAGAAGAATTCAATAGCGTCTCATTGGCATCCTAAATTGACCCATACTCTTACTCACACTTAAATTATGGATATAGAACTATTCCAGATATATCCTCTCAGAGACCATCCATCATAACTTCTTGTATAATTGCATTGTAAATGACATAAAACATCTACATGGTTAAATGATAGACAAAAAACTTAATTTATACCAATAAAACATGAACAATAGGTCACTATGTCCTTCATTTGTTTTAAAGGTGCAAGACCAATGCAGTTACCCAGGTTGATGATTCTGACAGGAACTGCATGTGAAACTGAAACCATGTCAGTGAAGTGTGAAATGTGGGTCACAGTAAACTACTTTTGTGATGAGGTTGTGGTACACAAAACACAAAGTTATAATGCCTCATCAAGTGTATGATTCTAGGTATAACTTAATTATACCAGGTGCCAAACACTTTTTGGTCATCAGCCAGCAACAGAAAAATGTGAAACTGTAGAAATTTGATGATTCATGCCTGAGAAGAGCTTGAGAAATATACTTAAATTAAGTCAGTGAAGTATGAAATATGGGTCATAGTGATCTACGTATTGATAACGATGCATCTTGTCAACAAGCCTCATGAATCTAGGTATTAAAAGATATACAGGATGTGGGCAACTTTTCTGATGATTTGCGGAATAAAAAAGAATTTCACATAACAGAGCCTGAGAGAAAAAAATCCATTAAACTCAAAATTCAACATCACTGCCATCTCACCTGTTTTTTTGTGTTCAGGTTTATCCTCCACCATTAATACTGGCTGCCATAACTGGTGTTAAACTCTACAAGAACAACAACAATCTCTCATAGAGATCTAATTTTGTGATACAATACTCATCATGGTGCATCCAGTTTATAGCTTTCACTTAGACTCCAGGTATAACAGTGTTTATCCATGTGTGCAAAATCCCAAGATAAATGCAAAAAATTTACCAAAACAATACAGTATGTTTAAACCTCTCAAGTTGTAGGCATGAGGGCATGGAACCTAAATACAGTCAAGTTAGCTTGAGAAATCCTCACAAGATACATCTCAAAATATATGACACTCAGTGTTTGAAGAATATTATTACAATACACACTAATATACTACAATTTTATTGGCTTTGATATCTTCTACAAATTACAATGCTTCATCATTACTGAGTTCCTTGTAACTGATACACTGGATTTTATCTGATAAAGAAACTACAAAGCATACAGAATAAAATAACTTAAGGCAGACATTACCAGATCTTGCAACAACGATCATCATAAAATCTAATAAATATGACAGTAACAAGAGATGAACTTACATAAAGGCATTCAACCTAATGAATGATTTGAAACAAAAGTAACTGCTGAATCAGTTACAATTCTGCCGCCATGTAACCTTGTTATGCTATTTTTGCAATGTCAGCAAAATATTTTCAGGCTCATCTACATATATCATCTCAGTTACCCAGGATCATTTATTTTAATCTCCTCCTAGTCCCTCTCTTTCCATCATGTGATGACCCTGAGATAATACTTCCAGTTCTGCCATGTGTCTAATTATGTTAATTAGCTTTTATTCATGACTGGTAACAAAAAATTATGATGTGTCATAAAACAATATTTCTAAAATTGAGTCTTTTCTAAAATGATTTGACAGTTACACCTTCCCTATATTCAAAGTAAAATTACTCTTGTGCTTTATTAATCTCAATGTCTGTATCTTTATTTTAACAAAACTTGAAATAATGTAAATGATCCTGGAAATCAGGGCACAGTTTTAGTGACAAAATTAATACATCTCAAAATTTATCCACCTTATAACTTGAATGCCAATAAAGATTTCAAATTTGTAAGCAATATTTATATTGTTTCTCAATTTTTATATGACTATTATATGCAACACTCCTTCAGTCTGCCATTTTCAAGGGGACTTAAATCTGACAAAAGGTAACTATCAATTCTCCACAAGAAACCTTTTATAATTTCAAAATTAATACTTTTGACAAATATTTGTCCCACACAGAGCAAACAAGAAGGCAAATGTCATATAAGGGCTATAAATTAACATCTAGATTGGATTAAGATTATAAATTTATAAGCCACTGTACTTGCATGACATGCTTATTGCACTGATTACTACTTTGAAACTTGGCAACTATTGAATCCAATGTATGCAATGAGTCTACATGTTTATAAATTAGCTTATTCCATGGGTATTTTAAGTCATACCTATAGTTTAAGGCAACAAGCAAAGAACTTTGCCATGTACAGGCGAATAATGGAGATTTTCATTTTCATTTTTTTCATGATTTTTTTTATCTTGATCACTGTTTCCATGTTCTTACAAGATTAGTATTATTCTTTCTGGCAATTTTCCAAAAATACATTATTCAGAAAATTGAGAACCAGCTTATATTGTCTTATTTATTTCATAAATCTGATTAGTCAAGATTTATCATTGTATATTTCCTTTCTTTTTAACATAACTGACAAAATAAATACATGGGGATATTTTAAGCTTTGAGGTTAAAGAACCATACATGTAACTAAAAATGTGCCAATAAAACACAGATGCTCTTGCTAAGATGGTGCAGTTAAGGAATGTACAAGCACTATCATACTGCAGCCATAATTTGAATAAAATTTGTCAGAAAATGTTGAAAACTGGAACTGACCTATATAATAAAGTCTTCTTATTATAATGCCTCAACCAAACGGAATCAAAATCTAACTGTGACAAACAATGAGTGTTCCTTCCATAGGATATGGCCAAAGGTAAATAGAAGAGACCTTAGTGGGCTGGATACAGCTCACATGCTTTATATAATCCAACAGTTAACCATATTCACTTTACAGGCTTATATATTATTCTAATAATACGACCTATTTAAACGATAACAATGCTGTCAATAAAATGCAAGAATGTCTCAATATAAAATGGTTCTTGTTCATTATTGAACTGATCTAAGATCTTGGTGGCATAAGCTCACATACAAAGTTTGACCAAATTTCTGGAAGAAAAAAAATCCTTAACAGTGATAACAAATTCAGCCAACAGATTGTTGCAAGATTTTCTTATTATGTATCTTGTTCATCAATGAACACATGTAAAATCCTGATAATAAAAGCACACACTTCAACTCTGATCTGATGATTTTGCATAGATTCCAAGTTTGAAAAAAAAATCTGATTTCCAAATGATAACATGCACAGCCAATCAAATGAAGATCAGGTACCTCATTATTAAGCATGAATCTCCATCATGCATGACTTCACCTTAGATCCTGATTAAAAGTCTGATCAAAAATGGATATAAAAAACATGTATTCTCTTGATTGGTAACAAGCTGATCCAAACAGATGCAATATCACCTCATTAACATGTCTCCGGGTTCTCATTCTTCATTGGAAGATCCAATCTCATATTTCAAATCTAATCAAAATCCGATCAGAAATATGGCCAACTCAAAATGCGATCAAAAAATACAACCCTGCATCCAATAAGAGGCATGCTGATCTCACTAATATGTGCCCATATTGCTTATTATCACACTCCTCTGTGATCTTCATTGGTAACAAGGTTGGCCAATCTCATCCAAAATTACCTGATTAATATGCACGGCACTTGCTTGTTAATAAAATTGTCTGAGATTTTGAGGATATAACGAGTGTGATCTAAACTGAGTTAGAAATCTTGCTTCCAGAGTGGCACATGTAATTAGCTCCACTTACGAACATAACATATTCCAACTTCTATGTCAACTACTTGAACTACCAGAATATGGGGACTTAGGGATCACTTGTAAGTTATTTACACTTTGCATATATAACAAAATAAAATGTTTGTGTAAATACAACATAAATGAAAACAATACTGAAGTTCACCTATATTTATATTTTAATATAGATAATATTTATCGGTGGTATATTCCTTTATCACTTGAATGTAACTGTTCAAGTTAATGGACATTGTACATTTCTGTCAAACAGTTTGCCACAAAGCAGAGTATGAAGTCCAAGGTTAAGTGCAACTCAAAGTTCAACAAACTCAAATGTGCTAATAAAGTTTTCCCTTCAAATGAAAACTTCCTACCAGATTTATCAATTTCAGTCATTTGTATCATACAAAAACTGCAACATGTTTTTTTAAAAAATAATTAAAGGTTTTAAGAAACAGGAAGATTGAAACAAAACATGCTTCAAAATGGTTGAATTCTATAATTGAGACACTAATGCTAAACAAGTAGTTATCTACAAACTCTGCTCACTTGATAATTAAGGTTACCTTTTAATCAGGATTTTATTTGCAAAAGAAAACTTGCATTGCTGAATGAAGATTATCAACAAGGAAACTCATGAAAAAAATCATGGTGAGACCCTGTGAATTAACATTTTAACAAGAATTATGTTTTAACAAGCAAATGATATGTCCCAAAATGACATGTTGATGTATCACATGGCATTAACCCTCGGTGACCCCATGTTTCAACCATAGGCATGACCCTTGGAAAGGAATGTTAAAGGAAGTAAGGGAAATATATGATGGTGTTATGTATTTCCATAGGGGTGCTAAAAAAATACAGTAACCCCAAAAAGTTGTCACATATTTAAAGCAAATGACAACCCAAAACCCAACAATAAGGAGTGGTACAAGGTACATGTAATATGTAATAATGTCATCATATTATACACAAAAGATGCAGGGAACTGAATAGGGGTCCACTGAAATAAGAGGCTGGAACAAAAAAAAAAGATTCCCATGTGGGCTTGATATTGCTCACCTAGCTGCATAACAAAACAGCTGACCATTTCATTAAGTAGGATTATATAGTACTGTAAGAATGCAACCTATGCCAATTATCAGCCAAACTTTTTATGATGTCAATCTGTCCTATTTTACTAGTCTAATACAAAATATTTCCCAAGATAAAGGCATATTTAATATCTATTGTATCCATAACTGAGATCTATGGAGGTTGTATTTAAAACTGAAACTCTAATTTGTGGTCTACAGAATGATACATCTTTCACATAAACTGAAATAATAAAATGTGATTTCTTTTTTTATGAGGCCATAGATTCCTTAACTCTAGTTAATTAAATCTGGAAGAATTTCAAATTAAAAACAGGTTGGGAGTTATGTTCATGCTTTCATATTAAAAGCTAGTAATAAACAATAAACATTTCTAATTTGTCTGAGTAACATCACTCAACGTATAAACTGCTAGAAAATAATGCACATGATATGGAAGAGCAACTGCCTCAGCAACCCCAATAACTGCAAAAAATGAACAGGCCCAGTGGAAGCTCAACTTTCCCATCAATCAGGTGGCCACAAAAGTAAGTTTTTCACAGAAGGGAGACAGAATTTCTTGCTTCAATACTAACGTGAAAATACACGAATGTCAACATGACAAATGCTTCTGTCACTTTACCAGGAACAGGGCAATACCAGAAACTCAATTTCATCAAATATATCAAAACATACTTAAAACATGAAATGGAACCAAAACTATAACAACAAAGTGTCCAATATATTCACCCAATAGCCCCCCCCCCCCTCCAGAGCCTTGGTGAAAGCAAACTGTTATCAAAACCTGTAACCACATCAGGAATATGATTCTTGATGCTATGGCCAGAACCCTGCAACAAAGCTGAAAAGCAGGATATATTGGAGGGGGGGGGGGGGGGGGTTTACATTCCTATACATCAGATGAATTCGTGTAGATAAATTAAAGAAATATAAATGATGAAAAGTGCGAACTGAAAAACTTGTAATTGAAACAAAATGCATCCCCATTATAATTCTCAAACCCAGGACAAGACCCAAAGGCAGATGTGATACTAAGTATGTGATATTATATTCCAAAAGTGAAGTGAACTGTGTATAAAGTATGCAAACAAGGGGTGGAAGAGAGTATTTCCTAAAATAAGCCCACCACTATTTCTGCCCCAGGCGCCAAAAATGTCTGCAAATATTTACACTCTATTGTCAAGGAAGTCAAGAATTGTTTCGTACAGTCAATAACGCATTAAAAAAACGAGCACATTGACAGAATTCAGTGACATGACAGTGAAGCATATACATGTTTTGTAGTGTATCAAGTGTGTCAAACACCTGCCTGAAAGACAGAAAAACAATGGATGATGGATGACAGACAATAGATGATATACAAAAGACAGCCCGTAACATATTCTCATCTATGACTGGCAGAGCTAACATAAATCACTTGTCCATTTAAACAAATCCCAGTTTGTGCAGTTGAGTAATGAAATCTCATCATGCAAATCACAAATTACAATTCAATCATTGCAAATTAAACAAATAAAGAAAATATACAAACTGGGAGTATTGTACAATGCTGTGTTACTTATATTAAAATAAATATTTCCATGTGAAACATATCACAAATCCACAACCACTATCATGACTATGTTTTGTAGCTGCAATGGCGGATTAGATCAGACACTACCTGAGCATGATTTGGAACGTGAAAGGATTTTTTCCCTGATAAACAGTTTTAAAGGAATGGCTCGTGTTGCTACCGCTGCTTGTAACCTAAGGAATTGTGAACCACATTACTCTCAATTTGTTATCAATTGGCCTGGCCATATCTGAGTACAAGTCCAACCCATGGTTTTGAAAATTACATCTCGTTGGTTCCTTGGTCTTATTATCAGAATTATGCAGTATAATATGAAGACAAACATACACCATAATTAATCAATCTGGAAAAAAACAACAAGACTTTTCTAGTGGTTTGTTTTCTTACTAATCTGTGAAGTTTTAAAATCTTGAAGTTAAGATCTGGATAGTTTAGATTAGAGGTTGGTATTTTTAAATAAAATGTTGTATTAACAATAAACAAATATTTCAGCGGACCTACCATTATGATCTTGATGATAGGAAGGCCAGCTTTTAGGAGGTGATTGGGCGACTTGCTCAGATTGCCTCTTATTAACTATTCGGACAGAGCTGCACACATGATATGGGGTACCTGTAAAAGTGAACATGATGGCATTTAATCAGTAAACTGGCTAAGGCAATTACAGTAACCTTTTTTTAACTGATCAGAAATCAATACCCAGAATATAATCAAAGACACCAATCAACAATAAACAAAACAACAAACACCATAAAATTATAAAATATAACAAAAATGCTGAAAATATTTAAGGTAGGAAACATTATTAGTTAATTAAGTTTACATTAAAACCCTTGTATGATCAAATGCACCCACATAAACTTTGAAGAACTCCAAGTCCTAATACCACCATTACGTGCAAAAACTTGCATATCAAGACATCTGAATAATACAAAATCTTGAAAAATATTGGCCCTAAACATCATTGGGTTCCATTAAAACCTGATAACATTGATGTTTCATCGCATTGCGAATCAAATAATTTTTTCTCTCTGCATTCATTCAAAAGACAGAGCACACTATGTAAATACAAGTGAACAAGTTTAGTTTGAATTCTGCTCAAGTTTACACTTCAGAGGATTCCAGCACTCCAACTCATAACCAGTATTATTCACCCTAATCAGATATTTCTCCAATGCAGGCTTTTTATTCTCAGATCAGCTTAGAAAAAGAGCTTGCCTCTCAAGATTCACTCTCAGGTGCCAGTTTTATTGTTAATAGATTAGTTACTAATAGAATTTGTCAAATGTATCACTTCACTACTTTAAAATGCAGCAATCCTTAAGAACAAAATGAAATTACAAGTGATTTTATGGACTGAATTAAGGAATGACATTTCTTAGTTCCAAACTGAATATCTGAACATCAATTAAACCTAAGATTTTGATTATCTAAAAAACTTGTTTGGTTTACATCAGATGGAGTGTTTAACAAATCATTTCCATCCTTCCAAACAATTAGATTAGAAGACGTGAAATTTACGATTAACAGCAGCATTGAGGCTTTAAAAGATTCTTTAAAACTAATTTTTCTTGGTTATAGAGCAAAATAATATAGCTCTAATAAAACATAATTAAATGCCTTTGCTCACTAGAAGTACATGTATTAATATTCCACAAGCAGAAAATATAAATAACCTCACATTATACCACCAACAATGGACACCAAGAGAACACAACATTACTTCCTCATTCTACTGCTTTTCTTGGAAGCCACTGAGTATAATATGATAATAGTAGTATTCCATAAACTGAGAATTAGAAATGCTCTGATATATCTAGGATCAGTTACAAAGGATACAGTTTTTAACATTACTAAGTTATATATTATTGCTTTACAAAAAAGCCTACACCAATGATACAATCTATTATCCAACAACAACATTCCATCCTCAGTCATCCATAAGTCAAATAACTGATAATACTTTTTTTTCTCTTTTTATCATCAGATGCATTTGGGATCAATATAAATATAATTTTGAATAATGACCACTAACAATAAATCAGCCTACATAGTACTTACAAGAACTGCCAAATCCTTTTGCCTCCATTTAGGTATCCTGTCCTATCCTATTATAAGCAAAATGGTCTTCAATGAATTGAAACTTTGTACAAGATGTACACTATCTGCATTTACAACAACAGTATCATATTCCAGATTTGTTATCAATGATACATTATACATTGAACAGATTTGTTATCAATGATACATTATACATTGAACAGATTTGTTATCAATGATACATTATATATTGAACAGTTTAACACTGCCAAATAATACCACACATAATCACTTATAATTGTGTCCAACTGCAAACAACATAGATCCTGATCTGCCATCACATAATGCACATGCTGCATGTCCTACTGAATACTCCCAACGAACTGTATCATAGTCTGGGTGTATTATGTATGTAGTTTGCAGAGTTGGGCCCAAGTAATAAGCAAGTATATATATATATATATAGATATGGCACTAGATAATGCTTAAGGTACATGTTATCATGCATAGTTAACAAGATACACAACAAAAGATCAACACACCCTTGAAACACACCTGTGATGACCTTTAATATCTGCTATGTACACAATGCAATATATTTGCCTTCCAACATGATCAAACTTCAATTATACCGGAGGTTAAGATCTTAATCTAGCTTGTACACAAATTCTATGGCGATCTATTCCGTTAATGTTAATGACCGCTATAAAATTTATATAAGGGGTTATTTGCTTTAGTAATTAATGAACATTACTTTTAAGAATACCTGAGAGCAGTGCAATGCAGCAAGTTCAACTATTTATTTTACAAAAAAATCAAATAGAAAGCACATTCTCTAAAAATATGCAGAAAATACAGAAAAACCTCTACATAACAAATATGGTTTGGACTGGGGAAAAAATTGACTTAATATGATCATTTTTCATATAAGGAACAGCCAATTTTCCTGATCTCATATTTTCAAAAGAACATTTTCTTTTCAGATGACTGGGGAAAAAATGAAAGTTGGAATGTAATATAATATATTTATATTATATAATATAATATATATAATATAATTATATAATATATATATATATTATATAGTAATATATTTATATACAAACACACACGATTGGAGACACATACCCTAAAACATGCAAGTACTTATTTAAGAAGCAAATGGAATGATAAGCATATACAAAAGGAATGGTACATAACCACTAAATAAATTGTAAAGGAATGGTACATAACCACTAAATAAATTGTAAAGGAATGGTACATAACCACTAAATAAATTGTAAAGGAATGGTACATAACCACTAAATAAATTGTAAGGCCTCTGAATGGTACATAACCACTAAATAAATTGTAAGGCCTCTGAATGGTACATAACCACTAAATAAATTGTAAAGGAATGGTACATAACCACTAAATAAATTGTAAGGCCTCTGAATGGTACATAACCACTAAATAAATTGTAAGGCCTCTGAATGGTACATAACCACTAAATAAATTGTAAAGGAATGGTACATAACCACTAAATAAATTGTAAAGGAATGGTACATAGCCACTAAATAAATTGTAAAGGAATGGTACATAACCACTAAATAAATTGTAAAGGAATGGTACATAACCAGTAAATAAATTGTAAAGGAATGGTACATAACCACTAAATAAATTGTAAAGGAATGGTACATAACCACTAAATAAATTGTAAAGGAATGGTACATAACCACTAAATAAATTGTAAAGGAATGGTACATAACCACTAAATAAATTGTAATGGAATGGTACATAACCACTAAATAAATTGTAAGGCCTCCGAATGGTACATAACCACTAAATAAATTGTAAAGGAATGGTACATAACCACTAAATAAATTGTAAAGGAATGGTACATAACCACTAAATAAATTGTAAAGGAATGGTACATAACCACTAAATAAATTGTAAAGGAATGGTACATAACCACTAAATAAATTGTCAGGCCTCTGAATGGTACAAAACCGCTAAATAAATTGTAAAGGAATGGTACATAACCACTAAATAAATTGCAAGGCCTCCGAATGGTACATAACCACTAAATAAATTGTAAATGAACACTAAATGCATTATAAATTAATGGTAAATGAGTTGTTGTTTAATGACATTTTTCAGCACAAGATAGGCTATACATGGTGGCCATTATAACAGGCGGAGCAAGAACACAGGAAAATCCCAGAAAAAAACACCAACTCACAAGAAGTGACTGGCAAGCTTTTCTCACATGCCCACATTGGCTGAACCCGCTAAAGGAGTTGTAAATGAACACTAAATAAATGAACAGGTGTAGAATGAACATTGAATGAATTATAAATACAATGTTTAAAACACTTGCTACTCAATAAATAGTAAGCTGAGACTGAACTGCAAACAATAACAATGAAGCATTAAGTGCTAAGTGATATCCCATAAATACTGATAATTATGGCTTAAACAAATAATAATTTTATTCTTATCCTATTACATAATGAAGGTAAAATAATGTCATCCCACCCCCATACAAAAGTTCATGGCTAAGGGACTGTTTAAATATGGCAGAAAAGTGGCAAAAATACAAATTATGGGAATGCCTTGGAGAAACAAAAAATCTTAAGTTCTGCAGGTCTTTTAAGCCCTCTGATCAAGCAGAAAGATTAAAATGATGTGAAACCTGAAAAATCTGGGTAATAATTATGGTAATAAACTGGAGCTTTATATGAACTAACACATTTTAACATTTAAAAGATCCCTCTAACATTTTTCCATCATTTAACATCTACGAGCCATATCAATAAAGCCTGCTTCACTCAACATCTTGAAAAAATTTGTTTCAAATACAGACTGGTCCACTACACTACTTTCTTAATTAATCATTCTTCATTTCCCATCTTACCTACACTCAGAATCTGCAAGGAAAGATTTCAAATTGATGAAACTGGTCAGTTTTCTAGAAAATATACAACATACAGCTGCTATAAATTGAGCATGATCATAGTGTTGGAAAGGACATATAGGTCTACAATGGGCAAAGAGCACTTAATTATCCTATTCTTGTAC
>JARLTB010000028.1:0-77500 GCA_030141615.1 Unio pictorum | reverse complement strand
TTTAAGACCGATCATACTATTTGTTTTCATTGGCTTTATGAATTGTTTCTTATTCTTCAGCTTTCCTTCAACGTCATTCCAACTTAAACAAAGGCATGCACGTGAATACAACCGAACATTTTGTATTTGGAAATATCGTATAAAATCAGCCCGTTGACAGATTTTTTTCGTTTTATCTTTGTATTTTTTAACTGCAACCATTGAAATAACGGTATTTGGAATACATTTCAACAAATTAAGAGTTCAACGCAAATATCTTTTTTCTAAAGTTGAAATGTTAAAGACAATTAGTGTAATCTCATTCATAAATTGAGGAAATTAAATCACGAACAATCTAACAAAATGTGGAAATCTCAATATCTTTGAATACTCAAACATAATTGATTTTGTCAACGTTTTTATCCATTCTTGACATGAATTGGTTGTCATAGCCACCAACCATTTATTACCCTGAAATAGTTTCATAGGTATGTGTATAAGTCAATGTCACTAAACAAGTTCTCAACAACTTCCACGTTGTACCAATCGATGATGACGGAGAGTGAGAGAAGTCTGCGCCCTGCGAAATAATGTTTGTTTTCCTCAAACTGATAGTCAGACCAAACTTTTTACTGGTGTGGGAGAGACAGCATTGTTTGCATGTATGACTCTAACAACTGTCGAATCGTCTCTGGTGGATAACTCACGGCACTTATCATAAGACTAACAAAATGTATTTCTTTTCCACTTCTGCCGTCAACAAATTTCTTAGCAGAATCATTTTTGTATAAATAAAAACATGTTAATCCCTTGACAATTTTCGTTAAATTTGAAAATTCTTTTTGAGATGTCAGTTTAAGTCTATTTCCATTTTAGCAACCACAGTCATATCTAATAAAAGATCGAACCATCAACAAACACGAAAGATTTGAGTGCCTTTATTTTGTTAAATCAAAACTCCTCAAACGTTTGGAGAGGTTTCGTGGCTTTTCTACTTTTAGCAGCATCAGCCATATTTGATCGGGAATCGAACCTTGTACATACTTGAAAAGCTTAAAATAGAAATTGAAAATATCAATTGTTTACACACGGGCTGGTGATGCACAAATGACCATGCCTTCAGTTTTACATCCATAAAAACTAAAACTTTTCTGTACAATTTATAAACGAGTGCCATGAAAGGCACATTATGTTCCTGCACTGCATTTACTAGTCTTCCGTGTAGGTATTCGTATAATACAGTTGACTGGATATTATCAACGAATAGGTCTAAATAACCTAGACGTTTACACAAGGTATTAAGTCTTGACCAAAACTTGGTGTGATTAACCCTTATTTCTTTATTATTCGATTCATAATTACTTAGCCCCTGAATCCCAGAATCTCTGAATTTCTTGATTACCCAAAGTGCAAACCATCGACAAAGGTTAGGCAAGGAACATACCCCAGAGCAAAAGCACCAATTATCCATGCTGGGGTAGCGTTGGACTCGTATTCAAAGGGACACGTGCTTCAGACAAACTAGGGTTGACTGCCTCCGTGTCCAATGGAAAGGCATTTAGATACAAACTCCTCAGAATGATTTGCCAATAATGTGTTAAAAGTGCCTTTAAAACGAAAAAGAAAAGAAAGAAGGAAAAAAAACATTTCAGAACATATTCTATTTACATGATCATTGCCGTGCTTTACCGTTTCTTCAAGATGTATGGCCTATGATTATGCAAACATCATTTTAATATCATTAATACAAAACCAGTCATAATTGATAAGTTTATTCATTCTGGAATGGAAAACCTCGTCCTTGGTATGACCCATGCTCTCTCGACTAGATTATTTTTTTCTTAACAAATATGAAACAGGATTTATTGCTTTTTTTATTAACTGATACCATCAGTCTCCTTATTTTCAATTGTTTTAATCACATAAGCACAAACAAATTCTATCAGAAGCCCTAGGGGGACACTCACGTCACGTTTATTTCCATGCACAAAAATACATATAAATGGATGAATATCATATTTGTTGTCGTGTTCTGACAATATCATTAATGTGTTTAACTGCATCTATCAAAATAAAGGAAGGGGAGAAAATATCTGTTAATCCCTTGACAATTTTCGTTAAATTTGAAAATTCTTTTTGAGATGTCAGTTTAAGTCTATTTCCATTTTAGCAACCACAGTCATATCTAATAAAAGATCGAACCATCAACAAACACGAAAGATTTGAGTGCCTTTATTTTGTTAAATCAAAACTCCTCAAACGTTTGGAGAGGTTTCGTGGCTTTTCTACTTTTAGCAGCATCAGCCATATTTGATCTGGAATCGAACCTTGTACATACTTGAAAAGCTTAAAATAGAAATTGAAAATATCAATTGTTTACACACGGGCTGTGATGCACAAATGACCATGCCTTCAGTTTTACATCCATAAAAACTAAAACTTTTCTGTACAATTTATAAACGAGTGCCATGAAAGGCACATAATGTTCCTGCACTGCATTTACTAGTCTTCCGTGTAGGTATTCGTATAATACAGTTGACTGGATATTATCAACGAATAGGTCTAAATAACCTAGACGTTTGCACAAGGTATTAAGTCTTGACCAAAACTTGGTGTGATTAACCCTTATTTCTTTATTATTCGATTCATAATTACTTAGCCCCTGAATCCCAGAATCTCTGAATTTCTTAATTACCCAAAGTGCAAACCATCGACAAAGGTTAGGCAAGGAACATACCCCAGAGCAAAAGCACCAATTATCCATGCTGGGGTAGCGTTGGACTCGTATTCAAAGGGACACGTGCTTGGTACTGGTTCAGACAAACTAGGGTTGACTGCCTCCGTGTCCAATGGAAAGGCATTTAGGTACAAACTCCTCAGAATGATTTGCCAATAATGTGTTAAAAGTGCCTTTAAAACGAAAAAGAAAAGAAAGAAGGAAAAAAAACATTTCAGAACATATTCTATTTACATGATCATTGCCGTGCTTTACCGTTTCTTCAAGATGTATGGCCTATGATTATGCAAACATCATTTTAATATCATTAATACAAAACCAGTCATAATTGATAAGTTTATTCATTCTGGAATGGAAAACCTCGTCCTTGGTATGACCCATGCTCTCTCGACTAGATTATTTTTTTCTTAACAAATATGAAACAGGATTTATTGCTTTTTTATTAACTGATACCATCAGTCTCCTTATTTTCAATTGTTTTAATCACATAAGCACAAACAAATTCTATCAGAAGCCCTAGGGGGATACTCACGTCACGTTTATTTCCATGCACAAAAATACATATAAATGGATGAATATCATATTTGTTGTCGTGTTCTGACAATATCATTAATGTGTTTAACTGCATCTATCAAAATAAAGGAAGGGGAGAAAATATCTGTTAATCCCTTGACAATTTTCGTTAAATTTGAAAATTCTTTTTGAGATGTCAGTTTAAGTCTATTTCCATTTTAGCAACCACAGTCATATCTAATAAAAGATCGAACCATCAACAAACACGAAAGATTTGAGTGCCTTTATTTTGTTGAATCAAAACTCCTCAAACGTTTGGAGAGGTTTCGTGGCTTTTCTACTTTTAGCAGCATCAGCCATATTTGATCGGGAATCGAACCTTGTACATACTTGAAAAGCTTAAAATAGAAATTGAAAATATCAATTGTTTACACACGGGCTGTGATGCACAAATGACCATGCCTTCAGTTTTACATCCATAAAAACTAAAACTTTTCTGTACAATTTATAAACGAGTGTCATGAAAGGCACATTATGTTCCTGCACTGCATTTACTAGTCTTCCGTGTAGGTATTCGTATAATACAGTTGACTGGATATTATCAACGAATAGGTCTAAATAACCTAGACGTTTGCACAAGGTATTAAGTCTTGACCAAAACTTGGTGTGATTAACCCTTATTTCTTTATTATTCGATTCATAATTACTTAGCCCCTGAATCCCAGAATCTCTGAATTTCTTGATTACCCAAAGTGCAAACCATCGACAAAGGTTAGGCAAGGAACATACCCCAGAGCAAAAGCACCAATTATCCATGCTGGGGTAGCGTTGGACTCGTATTCAAAGGGACACGTGCTTGGTACTGGTTCAGACAAACTAGGGTTGACTGCCTCCGTGTCCAATGGAAAGGCATTTAGGTACAAACTCCTCAGAATGATTTGCCAATAATGTGTTAAAAGTGCCTTTAAAACGAAAAAGAAAAGAAAGAAGGAAAAAAAAACATTTCAGAACATATTCTATTTACATGATCATTGCCGTGCTTTACCGTTTCTTCAAGATGTATGGCCTATGATTATGCAAACATCATTTTAATATCATTAATACAAAACCAGTCATAATTGATAAGTTTATTCATTCTGGAATGGAAAACCTCGTCCTTGGTATGACCCATGCTCTCTCGACTAGAATATTTTTTCTTAACAAATATGAAACAGGATTTATTGCTTTTTTTATTAACTGATACCATCAGTCTCCTTATTTTCAATTGTTTTAATCACATAAGCACAAACAAATTCTATCAGAAGCCCTAGGGGGACACTCACGTCACGTTTATTTCCGTGCACAAAAATACATATAAATGGATGAATGTCATATTTGTTGTCGTGTTCTGACAATATCATTAATGTGTTTGACTGCATCTATCAAAATAAAGTAAGGGAAGAAAATATCTTCCGGGAGATAACTGATGTTACCACAGCTAAGGGATGTAATGTCATCATCAAAGAGAATTAGCTGCACTCCTTCAAAAATTATGGAAAATGTGCTACATTCCCAAAAAAGATAGTGTCTTCATAGAAGTGGGAATCATTCTTTGTTACGGGCAATGAACTTACTGGAAACGGGAGTATCCTCCCCACACTCACCCCCGACTATAAATGGGAGCGGAAGCACCATTCAAAGTATAAGTCAAAACCTAGTTGGGGTCAAACTAAGCCCTAGTATGGAGTGTGGCGAGCTCCTCGCCCCTATTTCTCGGCTTCACCTGGGTCTTTTGCTCCTGCATCGCACTGAAGTTTAGAACTGGAAGATTTTATTACCTATTTATTATCATGAGAAAGAAATAAACGCACTCCTACTAAGAATTCCAAACCCCTCCAACAAGTAGTAGCCACGGTTATTCGACAAGACTGTAAATAAAGTATAACATCTTTAACCCCGTATATGAGTCATAAGCAAATGTACTTAGGTGAGACAAAGATTCTTTCAAAACACAGAAAGACTTCCAGGGGCCAATGCCTACAAAAAACATGTTCTTGCTTCCTCTCCCATATATGGTGATAAAATATCTGCAGAAGATGAAAGACAATGATGAATCGGTGGATTTTTTTTTTGTTTTTTTGGGAGAGTTAGTTTGTTTTTTGAACTGGGGAATTAAAGATTTCGTGTTTGGTGGGGGGGGGGTGAGGGGGATTGTGAGTTCTGTAGCGCGGTTGTGTTGTTTTTTGGTTTAAGTTTCTGTTAACCCTGATTGTTTATATCGTGCTGCGATTATTTGGGTTATGTATGTTATTATTGTCAATAGTATTAGTGTATAATATTGATTCTACCTCAGTTATTATATTACCAATCGTGTACTGCAAAATGACGTTACTACCACATGAACATCCTTCACAAGCAGAATTTCATTGAGACTGTTTTCTCATCATTTTGCTAAATCATTAGATGTTTAAGATTCAAAGGCTGGATCCTTTGTAACTATGGTATTACAAGATAGAATATCTGTAATGACTAACTCAAGTTTTGTAAAGAAAGAATTGTTATATACTCAACGGTTATTGAAGGCTGTATCAAGATATCAGGGCACACATGTCCATGTCGGTGTCATTGGAGCTCGTCCATCTCAAATTGTATATCGCAATTGGAAACGTCTTAGAGCTGCATCCCTTAACTCTGGGACTTTATTCGACGGTTTTATTTCTATGATCGTATTTCAGATTTTTAAGGACTATCGATATAAACTCCTTGCATTGGTTACTGGCCCACCGAAACGGGAAAATAAATGAATAAAGCGAAATCAAACTATATGGTAGACCACTTCCAAAGAAATCACTACAACAAAGTAGGAAAACCTTCTAGATATAACTTTCATCAATGGTTCTCGAAACAGAGAAGCTAAAGAGGCATGGGCAAGGTAATGATGACGCCTGTCTCCTCCAATATCCCAATACACGGAGATAGGGCGCCCCTGTGGAAAAATCACCTGTCCCACAGTTTACCCCTCTTTAAAACAAGCAGGTGCTCCGTTCGCCATCTTCTGAGATCGGGCCGAGCCTTAGAGAAGATTGGTGGGTCCTTTCAAATAATGATGAATGTTTTATGTATTCTTATAATGTTTATTAAAAAAACACTTGAACTATAACATATGCGACTGGGATCTTACGAAATTCGTTGATATATTGAATACAATATCATACGTCTATATTCAGCTAATCTTTTAGACTTTGTATTAAATAAGATATTAAAACTGACAGCGTAACGAAAATGGAGGATGTTTCTGTTCAAAGATTTCGAGAAGAGTGATGAAAATATGCCTCGTCATATCACCGCCAGCATAATACCTAATTTAATCAGTACGCCATTAATAAAACTGTTGTTTTTTAAAAAGTGAGATGAATTGACCATCAATTTACAATACATATTTGATATGACCATCAATTTACAATACATATTTGATCTTGACCATCAATTTACAATACATAGTTGATATTGACCATCAATTTACAATACATAGTTGATATTGACCATCAATTTACAATACGTAGTTGATATTGACCATCAATTTACAATACATAATAGATATTGACCATCAATTTACAATACATAGTTGATATTGACCATCAATTTACAATACATATTTGATATTGACCATCAATTTACAATGCATAGTTGATGAACAGTGCGATAACAAAGCCATTTCGTTGTTATTTACTCACTTGTTATCTTCATTCTGGATATAAAATATAATGCTTATTTTGATTAACATTGTGAGCTATGGTTAGACTAGAGTGCTGTAACAGTATTGTTATTTTAGTTTTATGTGTTAACTAAGACATTTTATATACAAAAATCAGTTTTTAAAGGTTTAAAGTGTTTTAAATACGATATCCAATTTGTAAAAATTGTAATAATTAGAAAAGAAATAAAATGAGCTGATTGACTGCTTCGAAATTCCACTCTGAAACAAAATCAAATATACGCATTTAAATCCAGGCAATTAATTTATTACATTATCTTACTATGTTTGCGAAAACAGTAACAATCACTAAAGTAAATCAGTTGTACGTTTCCATTATTTTTCTTATAACGTTTCACGCGGTCTAAAACAGTCTTACATATACTCTGAATCAGCACGTAATTTTGTCTTAATCAATAAGTATCCCTGATTCTACTTCACTGTGTGCGGAGATCAGGAAGCATCTAGGTTGAGCAGAATAATAAGGTATTACACTCTGAGTTCGTCACATTTCAAGAGAGAAAATGTTCTTTACCCAGAACAGGCAAGGTAGTCCTAATAGTATGGTCTCCGCATCGTGATCTTTGCAGAGTATCTACTCATTCTAAGGGAGAAAGCTGTATTAAACGTGTTTGCAGCGAAGCTTAAACATGCTTCCGGATCTGTTTTCCCATTCCCAGACCAAAACACTTTGACAGGTGACGCCTACACCCCAATGTAGATTCCACTATTCGTTTTAGCATTCAGTCCCTAAATACTGATGTTATGGGTCCATCACAATGTCAAATATTCACATCAAGGATGATCCTGATATCACCTTGTTGATATCGAACGTCTTGGTTCAACGATCTCCTCGATCTTTTGATGAATCAAACTAGGATATTACCTCATTGTATGCAATTGTTTTTTCGCAACCCAAACCTACTCGGTTTTACACCAATTCTCCGATTCTCCGCCTTTACGCTTTAATTGATATGCAAGCATGGCGACGTTTTCTAGCAATGTTGCCGACTGCATATTTCAGGACCTGAAACGCTTTACACCCAAGACCTAGTTCAAACTCACTCACTGTGGTTGCAGATCTCTTGGTTATCCTTTTGAGGAGATTTCGTTCGGTCTCCACAATCAAGTTTACAGAGATGTTCTTCAGACATTTCTTAAATTCTAAACGTCCATCTATTGGCCGAATCCTTCTTTCGCGGATGTTATTGAGACATTTGAGTTTCAAATCCAGTGGTCTCACTCTCATGTGTTTTGTGGATACTAACAAAACAGAAACGTATAACCTTTAATTGTGGCAACATTCAAAATCGTGCTCGTAAACAATCCCCCCCCCCTTTCTAGATGTAATGTTTGCTGCGTGTAAACGAAATGAACTTCATGTCTTATCAATGAAGTGGTGTTGTAAGTTCAGTAGGAACCGCAATTGTGTTTCCCTGGTTATATCAGCCAGGAAGAAGGAATGTAGAAAACGGTTTTGCACCCCTCTAAGCGCTTAGTATATACCATCCCAAGATGAAATTCACTCAAATCATCAAGATCACGTACGAGTCTAACGCCCGACGTTCAAGAGGCTAAAATACTTGACCGTTGAAATGCTATCGCTATTTCATGTGCATATCTCAATCGGTGGTCTTTAGAATATTATATAAAGGCTGTGCACACGAGTTTCATATTTTACCTTACGTACTTACCAAAATCAAAGCCAAGCGCTCCAATAGCCTAGTGGTTTGAAGCGGAAGCGGGAGGTCGTGGGTTCGATCCCCGCCCGAGCCATACCAAAAACATACAAAACGCTCAGCATTAAGAGGTTAGTGTCAAGACTGGTCGGCCTGGTGTCAGGATAATGTGACTGGGTGGGACATCGTGCAACGTGGCTGCAGCATGATGCCCCAGTGCTACACATCACTATAAACTGCCTAACTGCAGACATCGCAGCGATATGACTGACAAATTGTTAAAGCTGCGATAAAAATCCTAATCAAACAAACAAAACCAGAGTCAAATTGAGTTTTTATATATGTCCAATTACTACTGCACAAATAGCGACGAAAACTGCTCTTTGTAGCCGAGCTTGATTGACTTGGCTACAAAATATCTGTCTCACTTTAATTACTACATTAAATTAACATCCCTCCTTACTGGAAGATTCAGCTTACAAAAATAGGTAAAAGTTATATTGATATTAAATTATTTTGGATGGATTCATTTTAATTATGTAATACTAACAAGTCACCATTAGATTCCGATCCAACCATCCTGCTCTGCTGTTTCACTCGTAGCGATTTCCTCAAATGTTTTGATTTTAAAAATTAGCTGGAGAATGACCCCATCAAGATCGGTTCAGCATGACTGCAATCTACTCCAGCACACCTGGCAAGAACTGTCACTAGTGATTAATTGGTGCCAGAATCAGGGGATGCAATACCACCACATCATTATATTAAACTAATGACATACATTCAACATAATACAAGACAAGTGATTACCATTTATTAGTGAATTCTGTGTAAACCATTTTAACAAATTGTTTACTCATTAAAAAAAAATCTTCATATTTTGTATCTTAAAAATATCTGATACTTATTTAAATCAACAAAATTAATCAATGTGTATGTTAAGTAGGTGTAAATAAAGCAATATAAATTAGAATAGATCAGCAACATTGGAAATTAAAGCAAATATCCAGAATGCCATTCTGCCTCTCAACTGAAACATCATGGACAATTGTTCTTTAGTCTATAAAAACAAGTAAACTATTTATGAATGTAGTAGAAAAAAATACTTTTTATAGCAAATGTATTCAAAACCTAAATTTTGGAGTTCTGCAATTACTGAAAGTATATATACTTTCTGAAAGCATATACCAACATGCCGACTCCCTCTTCAACTCAATTGTAATTCTAATTTAAATTCAAGTAGTGAAAATATAATATCATAATATGTGACACATGCTTCAGATTTAACTGAAAAAAACACACAGACACGCACACAGAGATACACACACATTACGTGCTGTATTTTCTTAACAGTAAAAATAAACAGTGGGAACAAAAACCTGAGAAAAAAATCATTATCAATTTTCCAAATAAACATTTTGCTTAACTAAATGGTCTTTGTCTGTCTCTGTCTCTCTCTGGGTTTTTGAGTGGCCAAGTAGTCTCTCAGTTAGGGATCACTGCCATCTCACCTGTTTTAATAACAATGTTTTTTTAATACTCAGTCTGACACCCAAGTCTGATATACCACAAAAAAAATTACAAAGGATGGTCCCACAAACTTGAGACACAAGCCAAGGGCTATTGAGTTCAAAGATTTTTATTTCATGGCAGACAACTCAATATAGCTTGTTCTGTTATGGTGAAACTACATAATTATATAGGATATACATGTACATGTATTTATGATCAAAACATAATGCAAATTTGAATTAAAATCCAACTAGAAACTGCCAAAGTGTATATAAAATGTTGATATGAAAACCGTTACATAGTAGTTCAAAATGTACTGAGGCAAAATTCATATCATCATGACTAAAATTGATCTAGTTGCAAGTTTACTGCAAAATATACTGATCCAATTAACAAATATGAATTAATAGGGCAGCTGTATGAAAACACTTGTATGCATTCCTTGCTTGTCCAGCCAAAGTCTGAATTATCAGTTATATCGTCAAACATCTCGTCTCTTATGCAAAATAAATTATATCACCACTAAATAGCTGATTAAATTTATGATGTATTATGCTAAATTTTAATATAATATCCATCTGAACATTAATTTAGAATTGTATTGGGGAAAATATGATTCTACTCCAACTTCCATGAACACAAAACTGAATAAGTTCATTTCATGTTAACAACATCATCAAAGAAATGACAGCCCCTCTGTGTGAAATTTGGGTCCAATTATTCTAGTGTATCAGTCTATAATTAATAGGAGATTTAATTTAATTATATCTCATACACTCTCCTATTTTCCCTCAATGTATGCGGAGCAGAAATGAAGTTGAACATATCCCGTGTTCCTCTGTTCAGAAGTCTTAATCTTTATGTGTGTTCTAGTGATACTTTACTTTTGCTATTATTGGTAAAGGCGTATTTGTTTATTTTAAATATACCATAATCGTCTTACAGTACAAAGATAATTATTATATGTTTGATTTTATCCATGTTTCTAACCTTCATGACATGTACATTTTTTATATACAATCTCCTTAATAGATCTGCATGTAGTTCCAGGCTTTGTCTCACCTATCACCACTTATTAACCTTGGAGTGGATGTAATAAATTTCCGCTTCCTTGGTTGTCGCTCTTTTCCTGGCGTTTCATTTAGTTCTCGTTTCCTCTGCCGTCGCATTCTGGCTATGGTCAGTGCTTCCTTGAGATCTTCTTCTGGAATTTTGAGAAGGTCTTCAATATTGTCATAGTGGACATGTGGGCCCAGTTCATATTCTACTACATCACCAACTTTCTTAAGACCTCCACCTTCCTTAAAATTTGGGATTTATGCCTCTGACACACCTGCCGTTAATAAATATTGCAGACAACTGTTAATTAATTTGCAAATACTGTGAAATGCAGTAACTGGAGGCATCCACAACTTTGGACTTCTTACATCTTTTCCAGGAAGTTTTATGCTTAATTGTCTTACTTCTTCCATGGAAAGTCTTTCGGCATCATGCTTGCTAGGGCAGTAGAGGTTCTTCAGCAGACTTATGTAAACCCCCGGGTCAATGGTTACACTGAGATGTCCAGAATCTGGTCTTGAGCGGATCTTGAAGAGATTTCTCCTGAAGGTTTCATTTTCAAATATTCCTTTCAACCACTTTTCGTGTGAGATCCCATAAAATTTGGGAATAAAGTCGTTACCACCCAGGTTGAGACTGAAAGACAAAATCACCGCTATTTTATCTTCATTATATCTCATTTCAATGGCCCTGACGATTCCTGTGATGTTGTAGATATCAAGCTTACCAGCACTTCCAGGCTTTTTGATGACAACATAGACATGATTCTTGAAATTACCATCATCCTTTCGTGGCAAATACAATGAAATGGCTAGAATATGTATGGGAATGCTATCAATGTCCCTTGATGATACATTGCTGACAACATTTTCTCCTTCTTTAAGTAAGTGTGCAATATAACAAAGCCAATCTGCCTGAGCTAGCTCTGCCTCACCTTTATTTTGCTTGATGTCCAACTTCTCAGAACATACGTATCCTTTGTCTGATGCGAAATGGGACCGTATTTAAATAGCAAACTGCTTAAATGGTATTTCCTTGTGATGCTCGGGAGTATCGCATGCGCATGGACTGAGATAATACTCACTATCTATATCTAGAACTATATATTTCATGATTCGAAGTTCTCTCACGTGACCGGACATAAAATTGCTGATAATTTTTTTCCCCTTTATGGTTTTAGTGACTGCAGGTTTGCTAATATTTTCTGTACTGATAATCTCACCATCATCTTTTGAGTGGTAGATGTCAGTTTTATTTTCTTTGGTTCTTTTCGCCCTGGTTATGGATTTGAGGTCATCTGGGGTGAAAGAATAATTCTCTTCACATATAACAACATGTGATGCAAATGTGAATTCTTTCAGCAACCACCTTAAAACTCCATTTTCTACGTATCGCAGATATTGAAGCCCAGACCTGCCCAATGCTTTAAATTTGCCCCCCGAAAATTCTACAAGAATTGTGGCCGTTCTTTGAGAGATATCTACAGGAACGTTCTTCTCTTCAAGTAGAATTAAGCTTGCGTTCTTCTTTTGACGATCACCAATAGATAAACTTTCATTATTTTCATCGGTATTAAACTCAGTCAAAAGAGAAACCAAAGCAGTCCGTACACCTTTGGACTTTGAAACATTTCCCTTAGTGCACTCTGGTGTAACAACGGCTTGACAATTATTCATCTCTGATGGGGCATGCTCATTGAATTTGTCAAGCTTCAGTAGCATTTTCTTTCTTTTTTCTTGTTTTGCAGTTTCATCAGTCTTCTGAGGTTTAAATTGTGCACGTGTGATGGTAACACTCTTTCCAGCTTTCACACGTTGTTTTAGAGCCTTGGACGCATCAATATTGTCAAGGCTTGGTATGTCATGCTCAGTTACAGAAAATAAGCTCTGTTGACATAAGTATCTTCTAATGAGGTAATTTCCAATTTGCAATGTTTTTTCTGTTCAAGACACACTCAGACAAACGTGTGGACTTCAATTCATAAATATTCTGTGGTATCTGATCTTCATGTGTCGGTAGGGCTCCTCGACGTAGAATCATTCTTATAGTTGGTATTGCATGTTGTAGATCTCTCTCAGTCACATATTTTCCAAGAAATTGCTCATGCTTACACAATTCTTCTTCCTGTTTGACAGTACATTTTTGGATGTTACTTTTTGAAACCGATTCTTCGGCACTTAACAATATGTCTATCACTGACATTCTTGGAACAACAGCTTCTAAAGCTGCTGATGGTCTGGATACTTTCAGGGCATCACGATGATCCATTTCACGTTGAGAATCCAGACTGAAGTTGGTGTCACTTCCAAGATGTGGTGCTGAAAAAAGTGAGGCTTTGAGTTGCTGGTGAAAATATCCAGCACAAAATGTTCACATAGAAGATGAATAGACAATTTACCGTATGAAGCAGCACCATTTACAAACGCAAATGGCAAGGATGTTTTGACTATGGAAGGTAGCAAATTATATCCCTGAGTTCCACCTATTCTTTCAGCTATCGACAGTCCAATAATTTCATCACAATGCCTCATTAATTCTACATGAAGCAGGAAGGTTCCATTGCTACTACAAGCTACATCAATGAACTCACGATATTTTCGACTCCATTTGCCTTCAAGATCATCTGAGGACATCACTGCCATGTTTCCTATAAGAGATTTTGCTGATGGTGGCTGAAGACACTCGACTAATCGTATGAAGATTGCCAAATGGAGAGTTAAAGATAGCCTTCGGATATTTCTTATTGCTGTTTCAATATGTGTTATGGTAACTAATTTAGTCCACTCTGTTTCGTCCTCATCATCCTGAAGAAATTTCAGGAGATGGAATAAGCCACATGTTTTATAAGCACTAAACAAGTTGGTAATCTTGGATTTCATGAGGTGTAGTACCAGAAATTCTGGAAGGAATTTTCTGTACTTTTTATTTTCTTCCATGAAAATAAACAAATTTGATGCTATTTTCTGATTAGGAGCAGACAAAATACGGTCTTTTCCACTCTGTTCTTGAACAATCTGCCCACTTTTTACAAGAAAGTCATCAAGGATTTCTTTTAGTTTCCATTTATCATCTTTTCCAATTGCTGGTGGTGGGTGTTAGCAGAGAAGACATGGTGGTTGATATTTCTTAAATGGTTGGGGTTTATTGACTTTGTTCGTTTCTTTCTTCTGCTAAAGTGCTATTTTCTGCTACCTCATAGAGACCGTGATCTGGGTCATATGTTTCGCTGCCTTCAGTAGATATTTCTTGATATTCTGAAAGGTTTAGGCAAGAAATTGTTGAAATAGATGATTGTCGTGAGAGCGAACCATCTCCATGAAACGTCCAGTCTTCTTCAGGTTGCATGGTTGACGTATGTGGCATGATGTTACAGGGCCTACTTGTCTGCGAGGGACTACTTGTGTTTGTTAATGGAATGCTTTTAAGTATCAACGCACATTCATTCAAAAGTTCTTCCGCTTCTTGTTCATCAATATCATCGTCAGTGGTGTTTGTAGAGAACAAAGACACTCTATTTGGTGGCGAAGAATCCTCTTTGCTTGTAGACAGCTGAGCTACACCCTGAGCAAAATTATCAGAGAGTTCATGTGAATCGTCAAAGTACTTTTCTAAGTCATCCAATTCAGCATGGTCTTCATCACTACATGACTGATCTACTCCTTTGGTGGCTGAGTATATGGGATCTTCAGTAATGTTTAGATCTTTGAATGAGTTCTCCATTGAGGAGATCTCATTGCCTGTGATCGCAATGGTAGACCGTTCTGAAGCATCATTAAGTAGATCTTGCAATATAGACGAAGCTTTGATGATAGTGCATACATCCCAAAATATATGTTGGGTGAGCAAAGTCTGCATGGATGTTTCTTCCTCAGATACAGTAGATTGAATATGCAGCTCTCCATATCATTCTTGTTCAGTACTATCCGATCTTTACAACAACATTTTGGATCACATTCGCATTCTTCCAGATGCCAATCTAAAGTTACCTCGTAGTCTTTTGGAAGCCCTTTCACTGTAATCGGTAGTGTGCATATCTGTGTTGTATGGCTTGAGCTACGATCAGGATCTGCTCTTTTCTGCAGTCTGACAAGATTGTCAAGGAACAAAATCACGTGGCATTCGCGTAAGCTGACCAGATGCAGATCAGAAGCAACACTGGTCACTGGCTTGTATAGCAAGGGATGTTTTCGTATAAAACATTCAAAGTAACATTTCTCTGGTTCAGCCATATGCTTTAGCCACTTTTCAGCTGCATGAATACCACGAGTGATGCCACAGTCCTGTGTTATGCCAAGTACACATGCTACATTATGATAATTGACTGCTAGAATTGATGCATTTATTTCCTGTGTAATGCCAACATGCTTCTTACTGTAGGTGTTCAATATGATACCATAAATTGTTTGAAGGCGTCTAATCTTGCTGATAATGAAATTGGTCTGATTGTCCGATTTTCTAATAGTTTCAGCGTTGACAACTCCATGTTCAAGAAGAAGACGGAATGGGAAGGGTACGTTCAATTTCCATTCATGTAAGGGATCGTATCCCTTCACTCTTAATGGATTGTCTATGTTCTTTTCAAATGCCTTGAAACAGATTTTGCAATGTTTTCCATCTAATGTGTCATCTAAAATATCGTCATCTGAAGTACATTTGTATACATAAATTATTTTATTGTCTATTTTATTTGTAATATAAAGATCTCTGAGAAGATGACGAGGCGTTTCCCCTGAGTTAGCTCCATAAATAGTGCCATGTTCCAGCCAGACAATTTCAGGTACATGGACATGATTTTTCAAGGAAATTTGTAAAATGAAGGAAACATCAGAAAGCAATGTTCGTGGGGTTAGCTCACCTTCTAGTTCACAAAATACATGAACACCCTTTGAATGTCTGCACAATTCACAGCAACCCACACAAATTATAATTCTTATGCGGAGTTCACTTTCTGTGTGATTAATTTCTTCAAGAGCGGCATAGAGACAGTTCTCAAGATACTCAGGAAGATAAATGATGTCCGCTTCTACAACAACACCATCTATTGCAGTAGCAACAGCTTTCTGGTTCTTTATTGAAGAACAACATGCTCGGTTCAGGCTTTGCCAGTATTTTCCAAGATTTCGAGATAGAATACATGCATTGAAAAATGGACGCTTCTGCTTAAGCAAGTTACTGGTGAAAGACAGTTCAGTCCTATTTGGCTCTTCACTGATGTCGGATTGAAAGTATTTTTCAAATTCACATATTCTGAGCCACTGCTCCTCTGAGTAAAAGACCTTGTACGGATGATAAATATAGTGAAGTTTTATCTCTTCAACATGATGGATATTTGAGAAATTTGATGGTACCGAAAAATCTGTTTTAGTTATGCCCTGATACAAACCCAACAGAAAGTCCTTGTCATCTGTTCTGTATAGAGAAAATGGATCATTATGTATATCATCCGACAATGAAGGTTTCTTCTGTGAAGTTTCCTTTGCAGAAGATAAAAGTGATAAAATACTGTCCACGATTTCGTTGCAAACATTAAAATCATTAGAATGGTGGAATACAAATTTCAAAAGTGCCTTAATGCTGCAACAAAATTTCCCATTAATTGTCCTTGTTTCATTGATTATTCTATATAGTTCTGCCTTTATGTTACACTTTCTTAATGGTTTATCCAAAGGCTGAATATTAGTAGCAAGAAAATTATAAAAATCATCAATATCCACCCATGGCTCTGAATTAATCACAAAGCAATGAATGTCATGCAGTTGCAGAAGTTTTGTGAATTTCTTTAAAGTATATATGGAGTCCTCACTTTGTGCCATCTTGAGATATTCCCATCTTGTATCTGAAATCGTTTAAAAAACTATATCATTTGTCGGTATGATTCATGGATAATGGTGCATAAATATCAATAGAGAACAATCCGGTTTGTCTGAATTTCAAAGCCAGATAGCAGTAAGGCTCATTATAACAAAAGCTACACGGATTAAGTACACAATTAAATTAGAGAAACAAACACAATATGTGAAATATGTCAAGTTTTTAAATAATTGTTTGTGGATTTTTTAAACTCACATAAGCTTTATGACACTGCCCCAATTACAGAAATTTTGTAACAATATCAAGATAAAATGAAGCCAGCACAATACTTCTCTTTGCAATAAGAGGTAATTTCTCTAATCATGAGCATTTATGTTATTGGAAACAATACCTGTTTCCATAATTTGCTGTGCAAGTGGAAATGTATGCTGTAGATTTGGGTGTAGAGACTATTAAAACATCAAAATCATTTACCTTTTTTTGGGTATCTTCATTATCTGCCAAGCTTAAGTCAGAATCGTATGTTCAAGAAACGTCTTGTAAAACCTCGAATAAGGAAACCTGGTTTTACATTAATCAAGATCCATGAAAACTAAGAGGATACACTACTGAGCATGAGTCGATTACGGTAAATCAGACTGGGCTTATGAACTTGTTCTACCAATAAATAACTCGCATGTTATGAAAATTATCAAAATATCTCAAATCATAGAAACTTTTGGTGCAGACGCGATATCATTTAAATAACAAAGGTAGTAGCATAAACTAAAAAATACCCCAAATAAACCATTTCATGAAATATATGCATCAAACGTGCAATAACATTGTATAATTAAACAAAGTTATGATTTGGTAAACGGTGTTACTTTTTTATTCGACTAATTACTAGTATGCTTTTTAATACTCTAACCATGTCTAAGAAGCTGCCATTTAAGAAAAATAGTAGCTGGTTTTGTATAAGCCATTATTCCCTTACAAAGACATTATTCCATATCGAAAAACGAAATTTTCCATTTTGGAATACTAATTTTTAACAATTATGACGGGAAAAATGTAATTAACAAATATATAAATTAAACGAAAATAATGTAATTCGTTTAATATTTGTGATTTTACTGATTGACTAACTTAGGATGCTCAGCAGCTATCAGTCTTCAATGCATAAGTTTTGGGAAGCCAGCTTTCTATATTGCAATACAAATTAATATGCAACTGAGATAAAAATGACGACTGTTTGCTAAGTACCTTAAATAATGAACTTATGTAGTGTTTGCATTAAGTGTTATAAAAAGTAGTTTTATAGAAGGAATACTATTTTACAAATGTAGATTTGACGATGCCATTTCTCACGACTGCGCACAAAATGAAATGAAAAAAGTATTCTAATAAAATATCTAGTATTTTTTAATATAAATAGACAGGACATTCTTTTATTGTATTCTTTTATTTCAAGTATGTAATTAAGAGTGAAATTATGGTAACAATTTGCGTTCGAGTCACGTATATTTCGCACAAAAAGTCCTTAAAATCGCTATTCAATGTAACTGGAAGGTCGCGATATCATAAATATTTGTTTTCAAAATGATCATAATAACTGATTCAAGCCAAGTATACACAGTAACTTTGAAATAAAGATGTATAGTAAAATGGAAATGTTATTCTCGTATTTCGCGTAAAACTATTCCATTTCACCCAACGTCTCAGAGGCGTAGCTAGAGTGCTTGGCGCCCGGGGACAATATTCATTCCCCCCTCCCCCTCAACTCTGAAACCCATTATTTTCATCAATAAAATCACCATTACCTGTTACAACCTATTTCAAAATTTCAAAGCCCATTTTGGCGCCCCCACTAGTATGGCGACCGGGGACATATGTATCCCCCTGCCCCCCCCCCCCCCCCAGCTAACGCCTCTGCAACGTCTTAAAGGTACTCCTTATCCTATATTTGACTAGCCCGATAAACTAACCCCACAAATCTGTGTTGATGCTAAGGACACCAACATCAGTTTCATCACGGATGCAGGGCTGATTTATCTTTCTAATTTATGACCTGTCTGTCTTACAAGTTGATCATTACTTTTTTGAAAAAGTCAGTCTTGTTACTATCACATGATAATATAACACATGAGCTAAATATACATGCCCATAACAGATTAGATGTATCCCATTAAATAGATCTTGTGATAGTCAGCTGAGAATGTTCATTGCCACGTGATAGTGACTGCAGATAAAGGTTTTCAGATAAATAGTTAACAGTGTAATTTAACTGCAAGGAAGTTACAACTTTGCAATGAACGGCTGGGTATTTTGTTGTGTTGTTTTTGTAGCAGCTGCAAGGGTGTGTTATGGGGAATGCCGGCTTCCTCCAAGTTTATGGTGCAGTTCCCTTGAAATAGCAGAAAAATGCCAGGTATGTACTTTTAGAGTTAATACTTACTTGTATGTAAGAAGTAGCCATTGAAAACAGACGTGTCTATTCGCACGGCTGCCATGACAAGAATATGCCTACTGTTTTGAAAGATTATTCTCACGGCCGTCATGTTGATCCCATACGGCATACAAAAAGCTATTCTCACGACCGTCAGAAAGCTATTCTCACGGCCGACATGTTGATCCCATACGGCATACAGAAAGCTATTCGCACGGCCGTCGTTATATTTGCGTATCGTAATTTACACGGCAGTTGTTGCGTACCATATATGATGAGTGTTTTCAACATTGGAGCTGTTTTAAAAATCAGATCAGCAGTAAGGACTTTTGGGCCCTAGCAAAAACCTACAGGAGGTACCAATGAATTACGCCTGTGGAATTACAAATTATGACGGCAGCAATGGGCACTCTGACCTTTGTTGGCCCCCAGAATTGTGTTTTATTTGTTTACCCAGTCCGCATTCTGGAAAACATGATAGGTTCAGAAGTATACTATTTTTCGCTATTGATCAGCTTTCATGCTGTTTTAGACGTCATTATGGATCAAACTGTAAATGAAATATGATACCCGCCAGATTACTTTCATACATATTTAATACCAGACTCAAAAGTCAGTTCATGTAAGTCATTTAAAACTGTAATTTAAAGTCAAGTCATGTAAGTCATTCAAAACTGTATCTCAAATCAAGTAATGGAAGTCATTCAAAACGGTAATTCAAAGTCAAGTAATGGAAGTCATTCAAAACGGTAATTCAAAGTCAAGTCATATAGGTCATTCAAAATTGTAACTCAAGTCATGTAAGTCATTCAAAACTGTAATTCAAATCAAGTAATGTAAGTCATTAAAAACTGTAATTAAAAGTCAATTCATGCAAGTCATTAAAAACTGTAATTAAAAGTCAGGTCATATAAGTCATTCAAAACTGTAACTCAAAGTCAATTCATGTAAGTCATTCAAAACTATAATTCAAAGTCAAGTCATATATGTCATTCAAAACTAATTCAAAGTCATGTCATCTAAATTATTAAAAACTGAAACTCTGTGAAGTTATCAGTCATTCAAAACTGTAACTCAAATCAAGTCAGCAAAGTCATTCAGTTCTATAACTGAAAGTCAAGTCATCCAAATTAGTCAAAACTGTAAATCAGTTGAGTTATCTGCCATTCAAAACTATCTTAAAGTCAAGTCATTGAAGTCATTCAGAACTTTAATTTGTATATGTCCAGTTCATCCATTTTTATAGACTGATTTAAAACTGAATTGAAGGCACCTCAGATATTATTTTGATAAAAACAGATTTTTCATTTGTAAGGATATGTGCTAAATGTATTTTAGGTTATGGGTAATAATTTTAGGTTTATGGGTAATAATTTTAGGTTATGGGTAATAATTTTAAGTTGTGGGTAATAATTTTAGATTATGGGTAATAATTTTAGGTTATGGGTAATAATTTTAGGTTATGGGCAATAATTTTAAGTTATGGGTAATAATTTTAGGTTATGGGTAATAATTTTAGATTATGGGTAATAATTTTAGGTTTATGGGTAATAATTTTAGGTTATGGGTAATAATTTTAAGTTGTGGGTAATAATTTTAGATTATGGGTAATAATTTTAGGTTATGGGTAATAATTTTAGGTTATGGGTAATAATTTTAAGTTATGGGTAATAATTTTAGGTTTATGGGTAATAATTTTAGGTTATGGGTAATACCCTTCAAATGCCTGAATGAATCACTAACAAGATGGAGGTGTCAAACTTGTAAGATCATCTAGATATTGTTTTAATGCATTATGTATTACTATTTTCTTTTGTCCCTCATAAATGTTGTGTCCCCATTCTGTTGGAAAATTGGGGATGCAGTGTTCCCTTCCCTTAAGCTCCAATGTGCAAGACTGTTTTGAATATGAATATTCTCTACCATTAAAAAAAGAGATATTTCTTTTTATGTTGTGTTCTTTGCTTTTCTATTTTCAAATGGGATTTTTTTACGTTATTATGAAGCTAACATTGCTTTTAGTAGTTTTCAAAACATATCATCATTCAAAATGCAGGTTATTTATTTAAATTTATTTTATTATGTTACATAAGTTATTTTTATGTTTTCTAATTTTAGTGTTTGTTTGTTTTATGTAGTCATATCATTATATATGTAAAGTGCTAAAGATTAGGTGCTATACAAACTACTCATTATAATTATTTTTAAAATTGACAAGTCAGCACATTTTAGAGGAAGAATTTGATAATGTTTTGCAGCTATATTATTTTGCTACAGTTTGTTAAATTTAACAGTGTTAGACTTGTGCTGTCAAGTACTCTTGCTATTAGTTTGTTAAATTTAATAAATACATGTAGTGTTAGACTTGTGGTGTCAATTACTCTTGATATTAGGTTGTTAAATTTAATAAATAGTGTTAGACTTGTGCTGTCAAGTACTCCTGATATTAGTTTGTTAAATTTAAAAAATAGTGTTAGACTTGTGCATGTCAAGTACTCTTGATATTAGTTTGTTAAATTTAATAAATAGTGTTAGACTTGTGCTGTCCAGTACTCATGCTATTAGGTTGTTAAATTTAATAAATAGTGTTAGACTTGTGCTGTCCAGAACTCTTGCTATTAGTTTGTTAAATTTAATAAATAGTGTTAGACTTGTGCTGTCAAGTACTCCTGATATTAGGCGTGCAGTGAATCTGGAGAAAACTATTTTTTTTTTCATTTTATTTACATTATGTTTTGCTTGAGAAAAGAAATCAGAAATGTGGCAGTTATTATAAATATGAAATCATGTTGCTGGTATTGTTGTTGTTTAGATCACCTCCAGTACTCAACTACCTGCAGTGCTCGTCGTCTTCATTCATATTATCATCATTATCATTCTTCTTCAATATGTAATGATGATTATTATTATCTTATCCTAGGTTACAAGCCAATGTAAAGAGTGGACGTTTCCTTCTGTAAATGATGTCAAGCCAGTTAATTTCACCCTGTACTATGAATCCCTGTGTCCAGACTGTCGTAATTTTTTTGCGGGTCAGCTCAATCTTGCTTACACGAAAGTGGGAGGAATCATGAATCTGACATTGGTGCCATATGGAAATGCAAGGGTAATGTTGATAAGTAATACAAAATAGGGATAAGTGAAGTCAAGGGATCTTTATTGTCCATGGTCACACGACTATCGATCAGGTCACATGGCTGGTAGAGATAGATACTAGTATATTGTGTAATGATGATAAGATATAGGTAATGAAGACAAGACCGTGAGCAACAGGTTCATATATAATTTGTAGTTATTTATATATGCAGTAAATATTATAAAACTTTGAGCAATTGAAAAGAACTTGGAAAGTCAGTGTGTGAAGAAATGAGTATCCAAGTTTACTGTAACTATAATAATGATATGAAGGCAAAATGGAATATAGGAATTATTTGTATACCATACTTCATGGTAACTATAATAATGATATGAAGTCATTGTGGGCTATGGGAATTATTCATATACGATGCTTATATATGACAACATACCTATAATATTTACATCCGTGATTCATTTTAGTTGTAATTACCTGAAATTAGTTGCATTACTTTATTTATTTTACTTGTAATTACCTATAATCTTTACATCAGTGATTCATTATAGTTGTAATTACCTATTGTCTTTACAGTCCATGATTCATTTTACTTGTAATTACCTATAATCTTTTGGGGCCTCAAGTGGCCGAGTGGTCTAAAGCACTCTCCATTACGGATCACTGCCATCTCACCTCTGTCTGCGTGGGTTCGAGTCTCAGATTCTGTGAATGTGGGTATGTGAGAAAGCTTGTCAGTAGCTTCTCGTGGGTTAGTGGTTCTTTTGGGGGGTTTTCCTGGGTTCTTCCTCCACCATTAATTTTGGCTGCCATGAATAGCCTGTCATGTGCTGAAAAGTGGCGTTAACCCTTCAACAACAACCTATATTCTTTACATCCATGATTTGTTATAGTTGCAATTACCTGTAGGATTTGAATTACATCATTTATTTTACTTGTAATTACCTTTAATCTTATGTCCATGATTCGTTATAATTGCAATTACTTGTTGCATTTGCAATTTAATAATTAGACAAAATCTCAAGTTTTTTAAAAATATTTGCAAGCCTCAAAACACAGTGATGATATTTTCAAGCCCTTTAACTCGGACTAAATTTCAGAGTTTTGATATATCCAGACCCTTTAGACCCAAATATCTCAAAGCCCTTTAACTTGGACAAAATTTCAGAGTTTTGATATATCCAGACCCTTTAGACCCAAATATCTCAAAGCCCTTTAACTCGGACTAAATTTCAGAGTTTTGATATATCCAGACCCTTTAGACCCAAATATCTCAAAGCCCTTTAACTTGGACAAAATTTCAGAGTTTTGATATCCCCAGGATCTAGAACTTGCACTCAGAACTTCAAGTTTTAATATCTCTAGACCCATTAATGTGGACTAAATCTGAAAGTTTTGATAGTTCAAGGCCCATTAACTCAAACATACATCAAAAATTAATATTTCTATTTAGAGTTTGTTAGTACACTTTAACATTTATGTAGTATACAACACTCACTCATCTCCCTTTATTATTATCTCATATATCTGTTAGAAATTAAATATGGTCATAGATTCCATTTCATTCATTTCAAATACGTTGTATGTACAATCATACATTAATTAGTCTCACAGACCTACAGGGGGCTGCCATGTAAAATGTTATAATGTGGGTATGCAGAATATGACAATGTAAAATTTTCTTGATTATAACTGCTCATAGAATTAAGATATTTAAATTTTTAAAAGCATAACTTCTGTATTTGTTCATATTATGTGCTTGGTTTCATGATGGTGTGGCCAAGTCTTATTATTGTGTGTTGTTTACATTACATCAAGGATGTTAATAATCCTTTTTCAAAACTAAGTGGTCCCTAATAGTATTAATAAAGTTCTCCAGAAATTTGTGTTAATTATATACATTTATATCAACTTTATTATATGTCTTTTATTCACTTTAGGAAAGACAAATAGGAAGTAAATGGGAGTTTGATTGTCAGCATGGCAAAGAAGAATGTATAGGAAACATAATTGAGGTAAATATCCCATCCTTGTTGCATAACCAGGTTTTGCTTTTGAATTTGTTTGTTGCAGAGGAATAGACTTCCTAGATACAAATGTACAAAACATTTTTTCAAATAAATCATCAATTTAAAGCACCAAGCTCTCAAAATTCCCTTCAATTCCTCATCACTGCTACCTCATATTAGGGTACAGTGACAATATTTAAATAGATCAATAACACAAGGAAATTAACTTACTGTGGGCATATTAATTTTGGAAAGAAAAGTCTGCAGTACATATTGCACTTTTATTATTATAAGCCTCTTGTGGAATTTAAATTAAGGCTAATTCAGGTAGGTGGATGTTTAAGGAATGGTAAAACATATTTGAAAATATTTTTTTGGTGGGTTAAAAGGGCTTTCTTGCCAAAACCTATGGTATGCTCTCTCTTTTTGTTGTTTTTAGTAGCATCCAATTAGATCTTAGAATAGTTATCTCCCATGACAAAGGTGTAACAGTACTTAGAACAATCATTCCAATAGAAACGCTGTTCAAAGATTATTGCTTAAACATTTTCTCTCAGAATACTGGTATTCTTCAAATCAAATTACTATGTCTGTCAGTAGAAAATACTTTTAAAATTTTTAAATTCAGATTATTAGAGAAATTAAGTTATTTACTTCAAATTATTAACGATGGAAAAATGGCAATCATTATTGATAAACTAATGTTAGATTGTGCATTTTGGCTCTAATTACATTCTCCACACGAATGCCGAAGACCCTCAAGTAATTATAATCCGGCCAGAAGGTTTTTTATCTTCAAGGGCAAATTTAAAAAACTTAATCAAGGCCATTGAGAAATTGTTGTTAAAATGAAATGACACTCAGCAGTGATTTCATCTTTTATTGTACCTAATAAAACTTTTTTTTTTAAAATAACAAAGCGGTAAGACACACAGGGTATCATACACAGCATTGTTGTATTCTTATATAAGTTATCTTAAAGCTAGAATGTTTTCTCTATATAACATTAACGAGGTCAGAGGTCAAATTAACCATTCATGTTACTGTCATCAGATTTAGGTTTATACATTTACTGCATACACGATGTCAAAATACAAGATGCAGTATAAATTTTTTAAAATTAAAGCAACAGTATACATTTTTAAAATAAAAGCAAAGCCCTGTTTTATCAGCTCAAGTCCTCAAATTAGGAGAGATTAGTACCTTGTTTTAAATTTGTAAGTTTATTTTGTGTAGCTAGGGACAACTGGCTAAGAAAATTATTGTTCTATTCCTTGGTCAAAAAAAGAATACTACAGCCCTTGTCAAAAATGAACATTTGACTCTTCCTAAAAGTTGTAATGTCTGCATTATATCCTAAGTGATTGAATATTTATATTTGATCTCTTGTTTGAAACATCTATGTTGTTCATCAACAAATTTTCACATTTCATTTCCTTTTGTTTATGCTTATATATATATTCCCCAATTCATTTCTGTTTTTGTGTTTCTTTCATTCATTTGCTATCTCATTCATGCCTAACCATTTTCTCAGTTGTTTATTTTTTTTGTTTATTTATATACTGATATCTACATTGCATTTTTTATGGCCAATTAAACACTGAATGGAGAAATATTTTCAGCTCACCTGGTAATAAGGTCAAGTTATCTTATGGACCTTTCTGCATCATGCATTGTCCATCACGCATTTTCATATCATCTATCATGTATTGTCCATCATGCATTTTCATGTCATCTATCTTGCATTGTTCATCATGCATTTTCATGTCATCTATCATGCATTGTCCATCATGAATTTTCATGTCATCTATCATGCATTGTCCATCATGCATTTCAGTAATGTCATCTATCACGAGTTGTCCAAATATCATGCATTGTGGACTGCTCAGGTGGTCTAGTTGTTATAGCATCCACCTCAGATGCAGGAGGTCACAGGTTCGAAACCTGGCCATACCAAAGACATAAAAATGGTACAAGCAGCTGCCTGACTTGGCACTCAGCCTGAAGATTTTAGTATTAGGACTCATGAGCCTGGTGTCAGGATAATGTATCTGGGTGGTACATGATGCTACATGTCTGCAGCATGATCGTACAGTGCCAGACATCACTATAAACTGTTACACTGTAAACATCATGATGATATGACTGCAGAATTGTTAAAGTTACATTAAATATCCAAATTACACATACACTATCACACATTTTCCATCATGCATTTTCCATCTTGTCATCTATTAAGCATTTTCCATCATGCCATCTATCAGGCATTTTCCATCTTGTCATCTATGAAGCATTTTCCATCATCCCATCTATCAGGCATTTTCCATCTTGTCATCTATCAGGCATTTTCCATCATGTCATCTATCAGGCATTTTCCATCTTGTCATCTATCAGGCATTTTCCATCTTCTTGTCTATCAGGCATTTCCATCATGTCATCTATCAGGCATTTTCCATCTTGTCATCTATCAGGCATTTTCCATCATGTCATCTATCAGGCATTTTCCATCATGCATTTTCCATCTTGTCATCTATTAAGCATTTTCCATCATGCCATCTATCAGGCATTTTCCATCATGCATTTTCCATCTTGTCACCTATCAGGCATTTTCCATCAGGCATTTTCCATCTTGTCACCTATCAGGCATTTTCCATCAGGCATTTTACATCTTGTCATTTATCAGGCATTTTCTGTCTTGTCACCTATCAGGCATTTCTCATCAGGCATTTTCCATTTTGTCATCTATCAAGTGTTTTCCATCATGTCATCTATCATGCATTTTCCATCTTGTCATCTATTAAGCATTTTCCATCTTGCCATCTATCAGGCATTTTCCATCATGCATTTTCCATCTTGTCATCTATCATGCATTTTCCATCTTGTTATCTATCAAACATTTTCCATCATGCCATCTATCAGGCATTTTCCATCATGCATTTTTCATCTTGTAATTTATCAGGCATTTTCCATCATGCATTTTCCATCTTGTCATCTATCAGGCATTTTCATCAGGCATTTTCCATCTTGTCACCTATCAGGCATTTTCCATCAGGCATTTTCCATCTTGTCATTTATCAGGCATTTTCTATCTTGTCACCTATCAGGCATTTCTCATCAGGCATTTTCCATTTTGTCATCTATCAAGTGTTTTCCATCATGTCATCTATCATGCATTTTCCATCTTGTCATCTATTAAGCATTTTCCATCTTGCCATCAAGTCTCAGATTCGGCAAATGTGGATATGTAAGAAAGCTTGACAGTAGCTTCCCGTGGGTCAGTGGTTTTTTCCGGGGGTTTCCTGGGTTCTTCCTCACCATTAATACATGCCGCCATGTATAGCCTATCGTGTGCTGAAAAACAGCGTTAAACCCTGCGACAACAACAATAACCTCTTCTGACACATCACCCCTTCTGCAAAATAATATAATGGTTTCTCATGATAGGTTATAACATTGTTTAATTTTAAAATGTGTATTTGGGGAAGCTAGTCACACAAGATAGTTGGTCTCATAGCAATAGTCTCACAAGACATGATTATCTGTATTGCCTTCAGTATTTCTAGTACTTTTATTTTCTAATTTTTCTGTAGAGTGCTGCCATTAAAGATAATGGCTAACCATGTGTAAAACGTGTTGCCACTGAACAGAAGTGTACAGATATTTTGTACAAAATGTTTTTCAGTTTAATAAATTTCCTTTAAGAATTTTTTGTAAAAATGCTGGTTGACAATACTTTCTTTGATCTATTAGGCTAAAAAATTGCATGACAATTTCATTGATTTGTTATCTTTTTTTGGTATATTATGATGCTTTTAAAAAGAATAAACATAAAACCTTAATTTTTTTCAAGAAGAATAGTCGTATTAAAAATGGATGATCAGCCTCAAGGTCTTTTTAAAGTGATCTTTATGGGTAATTAAAGTTGTACCAAAAATGTCTGAAATAGGTATAGGCTTTATGATATACATGTAATAGTTATAATGAAGCTAGCAGTATTCTGTGTAACATGTCTTTACATGGAATTATATTGTTTATTAGATAAATCAACAAAGATATAAAACTCCACTATATCTACTTTTTCCACTAATTTCAGTTTCATTGAAACTGCATTTTTTTCAAGCAGAAATAATTTTTTAAGTTAAAGAGTTTAATTCTGAATACATTTAAAGTAGCTGAATAAGATCTGCTGACACTTTTATACTTTGTCTATTTGTTCTTTTTTCATTAAATCACAAAAGTTTTGTCAGTGAATCAATAATTTATTCATCTATCATTCATTCATTTTGTCATTTTATTAATTTATTCTTCTAACATGCATTCATTTTATCATTTTATTAATTTATTCATCTAACATGCATTCATTTTGTCATTTTATTAATTTATTCTTCAATCATGCCTTCATTTTGTCATTTTATTAATTTATTCATCAATCATTCATTCATTTTATCATTTTATTAATTTATTCATCTATTATGCATTCATTTTGTAATTTTATTAATTTATTCATCAATCATGCATTCATTTTGTCATTTTATTAATTTATTTATCAATCATGCATTCATTTTGTCATTTTATTAATTTATTCATCTAACATGCATTCATTTTGTCATTTATTAATTTATTCATCTAACATGCAATCATTTTGTCATTTTATTAATTTATTCATCTATCATGCATTCATTTTGTCATTTTATTAATTTATCATGCATTCATTTTTTCATTTTATTAATTTACATGTTGTTTTGGATGCTCTCACATTATGTTTTGGTGGGATAAGATGTTAACTGTGAAATCATACATTATCAAGTGAGATGAAGTGAGCTGTGAAGAGATAATGTGAAGAAAAAAAAATAGGATTTCTCTTTCGCAAAGTTGCATGTACTGCAAAGACTAAATCAATGTGATAACCTATCGGGAAAATGACTAAGTTAGATACTTGTGTTGCAAAGACTCAATTACTGTGATAATGTATTGTTGATATGATTAACAGAAGTGCATATATCACAAAGACTAAATTACCCTGGTAACTAATTAGGAATATGATTTACATAGGTACATATATTACAAAAATTCAGTTACTGTGATAACATGTTGTGAATATCATTAATAAAAGTGCACATATTACAAAGTCTTAATTACCATGACAATATATTGGGAATTTAGTTAACCAATTAATCCGATTATTAGTAGTTAGTTTGAAGTAAAATTGAAAATCACTTCGTCAAAATGTACCTACTAAAAGTTAATGCAAATCATTGAAGACAAAAACATTAATTGTTCTCATATTTTTTTGTACAGACATGTGCTATCTATTTAGTAAAGAACATTACAGTCTATTATCCATTTATCCACTGCATGGAGACAACAGATGGATTACCAGAGGATGCAGCTGCAAAGGTAAAGCATTTCTTGTATGATAGGTTCAGGTAAATCATTACTTGTATGATAGGTTCAGGTAAAGCATTTCTTGTATGATAGGTTCATGTAAAGCGTTATTTGTATGATAGAATCAGGTAAAGCATTACTTGTATGATAGATTCAGGTAAAGCATTTCTTGTATGATATAATCAGGTAAAGCATTTCTTGTATGAGAGGTTCAGGTAAAGCATTACTTGTATGATAGGTTCAGGTAAAGCATTTCTTGTATGACAGGTTCATGTAAAGCATTTCTTATATGATAGGTTCATGTAAAGCATTACTTGTATGACAGGTTCAGGTAAAGCATTACTTGTATGATAGATTCAGGTAAAACATTACTTGTATGATAGGTTCAGGTAAAGCATTTTTTGTATGATAGATTCAGGTAAAGCATTTCTTGTGTGATAGATTCAGGTAAATCATTTCTTGTATGATAGGTTCAGGTAAAGAATTTCTTGTATGATAGGTTCAGGTAAAGCATTTCTTGTATGATAGGTTCAGGTAAAGCATTTCTTGTATGATAGGTTCAGGTAAAGCATTACTTGTATGATAGATTCAGGTAAAGCATTTATTATATGATAGGTTCAGGTAAAGCATTTATTATATGATAGGTTCAGGTAAAGCATTTCTTGTATGACAGGTTCAGGTAAAGCGTTACTTGTATGATAGGTTCAGGTAAAGCATTTCTTGTATGATAGGTTCAGGTAAAGCATTTATTATATGATAGGTTCAGGTAAAGCATTTCTTGTATGACAGGTTCAGGTAAAGCGTTACTTGTATGATAGGTTCAGGTAAAGCATTTCTTGTATGATAGGTTCAGGTAAAGCATTTCTTGTATGATAGGTTCAGGTAAAGCATTACTTGTATGATAGATTCAGGTAAAGCATTTATTATATGATAGGTTCAGGTAAAGCATTTCTTGTATGATAGGTTCAGGTAAAGCTTTACTTGTATGATAGATTCAGGTAAAGCATTTCTTATATGATAGGTTCATGTAAAGCATTTCTTGTATGATAGGTTAATGTAAAGCATTTCTTGTATGACAGGTTCAGGTAAAGCGTTACTTGTATGATAGGTTCAGGTAAAGCATTTCTTGTATGATAGGTTCAGGTAAAGCATTTCTGTATGATAGGTTCAGGTAAAGCATTACTTGTATGATAGATTCAGGTAAAGCATTACTTGTATGATAGATTCAGGTAAAGCATTACTTGTATGATAGATTCAGGTAAAGCATTACTTGTATGATTGATTCAGGTAAAGCATTTCTTGTATATAGATTCAGGTAAAGCATTTCTTGTATGATTGGTTCATGTAAAGCATTACTTGTATGATAGATTCAGGTAAAGCATTTCTTGTGTGATAGATTCAGGTAATGCATTACTTGTATGATAGATTCAGGTAAAGCATTTATTATATGATAGGTTCAGGTAAAGCATTACTTGTATGATAGATTCAGGTAAAGCATTTCTTGTATGATAGGTTCATGTAAAGCATTACTTGTATGATAGATTCAGGTAAAGCATTTCTTGTATGATAGGTTCATGTAAAGCATTACTTGTATGATAGATTCAGGTAAAGCATTTCTTGTATGATAGGTTAATGTAAAGCATTTCTTGTATGACAGGTTCATGTAAAGCATTACTTGTATGATAGATTCAGGTAAAGCATTTCTTGTGTGATAGATTCAGGTAATGCATTACTTGTATGATAGATTCAGGTAAAGCATTTATTATATGATAGGTTCAGGTAAAGCATTACTTGTATGATAGATTCAGGTAAAGCATTTCTTGTATGATAGGTTCATGTAAAGCATTACTTGTATGATAGATTCAGGTAAAGCATTTCTTGTATGATAGGTTCATGTAAAGCATTACTTGTATGATAGATTCAGGTAAAGCATTTCTTGTATGATAGGTTAATGTAAAGCATTTCTTGTATGACAGGTTCAGGTAAAGCATTACTTGTATGATAGATTCAGGTAAAGCATTTCTTGTATGATAGGTTCAGGTAAAGCATTACTTGTATGATAGGTTCAGGTAAAGCATTACTTGTATGATAGATTCAGGTAAAGCATTTCTTGTATGATAGATTCAGGTAAAGCATTTCTTGTATGATAGATTCAGGTAAAGCATTTCTTGTATAATAGGTTCAGGTAAAGCATTTCTTGTATAATAGATTCAGGTAAAGCATTTCTTGTACGATAGGTTCAGATAAAGCATTTCTTGTATGATAGGTTCAGGTTAAAAAAAATCTTGCAGGATAGGTTCAGGGTCTACACCATGCTATTACTTCCAAATCTGGGGCCAGACTTCACATTAAAAATGGATTGACTGGAAATCATGGAATAATTGACCTCTCAGAAAAGATACTGAGAATGTTTTGCCACTAATTACACAGCTATTTCTGGACAGTGGTAATTTAATATGTTCACGAATACAGCTGTTTCTTGACAGGTAATTTAATGTCCACTGTCACATCTATTTTTGTGACAGTGGACATTTTTAATGTCCACTGACACAGCTATTTCTTGACAGTGGGAGTTCAATATGTCCACTAACATTAAAGACATAATATTTAAGATTGTTATGTGTCACAAGCTACCAGCCATGTAGTTGACCGAATGGGATCCAGGTTAATTGAATGATGGTCCCAGTCTGTGGCAATTAGGTAAACATTCACACCTAAGTTGAATAGATACAGTTAGATTGGTTTAGAGTCCCTAGAAATTTCTCTTGTGTAATAGTTTATTGACAGCTGTCACACTTTGCCATGAAATCAATATTTCTTATTTCTGCTTTACAACTGCTGTGAAAATTAAAAGAACAGAGCACATCAGGAAAATGACTAGAACAGTACATCAGCAACTACTGTTATTAAAGTTGTGGAAGAGGACTTAATTGTTATTTCCATGGACCTCAGGGCAGAAAAAAAGTTTATTGGGCAATTAGTTCGACTTCCATGTATAATGAACTTCAGTTAGATAATTTTTATATGATGAAGTACTAAATGGCATGATGTGATTTTGTAATCAATGTAAATTGTAAGAATTTTGACAAAATACATTTTTTTACAGTCACTATTAAAAACATGTAATCAAGTTTGACCATGCATAATATTAACAACATCTCTGCTAATTTGTAAGGTTTGGTTGATTTAGGATAACAAATTGAAACAGGCTCTATGCTAAGAAACTGTCACTGTACTGTGCTTTGAAAATACTTGAGTGTCAGTCCATTTAAAGATAGCTTTATTTGGTTAACCAGTTTTATGTTGCCTTGATTTGTCACAAAAAAAATCCCATTCTGCATTGGACATAGGAGGTAAAAGGTTTAAACCCCAGCCAAATTATTCTAGAGATTTATAAAAATGGTACTAATCAGCATCCTTGCCTGCTGTGCAGCATAAAGATGTTAGGACTACAAAAACACAACCTTTACTCTTGTTTTTACTTGAACCATGTTTGGTTAACCACAATTTTATGTTGCCATAATATGCCAATTGTCATTCTTTTTCTGCTTATTTGTATAAAATGTCCAGTTCTTTCTTTGCTAAAATGGATTTCATTTGCTCAATGTCTTTATCATAGGTACCAGTTTCTGTTACCAAATATAGTTTTAATTATTATTAATAGTAACAAACTTCATTGCCTTACTAAACTTAGTAACAAAGATAAATGATTGAACTTGAAAGAGATATCTTCTTGTTCCTCTGATGGCCTTGTTTGAAACAATAGATGAAGTGCATTTAAAAAGAAATCACAGGAATTTGTTAAAAAAATTACTATAAATGTTTTAGTGCAAATAAAGAAAATTGCTACCATAGTGTAAAGATGATCTACAGCTCTAACTTTATGTGAGACAATGTATATCAATATCTTCTTCCACGTGATCTTATTATGTTAGTATCATTCTTCAGGCCATCAGTAAGTATCCTCCGTTCTTTGATTTAGTAGAATCTCACTAAAGAACACTGCATTCATGTGTCTAATTTTATCCTGTCTTTATATTGAGATTTGTTGTCTTTGTGAACAAAAAGAGGACAAGTCTGTTCATTAGAAGAAATTTCTTTCTCATTTCCAATCCAATTTCAGTAAACTCAATGAAAACTTGTTAATGTTTGATGATTGACTGAGAGAGACAGTGCCTTCAAAAAGGGTTGATTGTATGAAACTTATAAAGTCATTTATTTTTCAGTGTGCCTCAAAGTTCAAAGGAATAGACTTGGACAAGATAATGGGATGTTCCAAGGGCAGTCTGGGTAATGAACTAGAACACCAGATGGCTCTGCAGACCAATGCTCTACAGCCACCCCATACATATGTACCCTGGGTGACTCTAAATGGGGTACAGTATTCCATATACTTGTATATATTAACTTTACTTTCAAATTGTTGTTGTTGTTATTATTATTATTATTATTATTATTATTATTATTATTATATAGTTTGGATAAATTATTGTGATTATACTGTATTCTGTGAAAACTATGGGATTTGTTTATATTATTACAGTAACTACAGGTTACTACAGCATGATCCACATTTCATTAGAGACTATGAATTGCTATATCAGTACGAAAGGTTACTACAGCATGATCCATTTTTAATTAAAGACTATGAATTGCTATATCAGTATCAAAGGTTACTACAGCATGATCCATTTTTAATTAGAGACTATGAATCGCTATATCAGTATCAAAGGTTACTACAGCATGATCCATTTTTAATTAGAGACTATGAATTGCTATATCAGTATCAAAGGTTACTACAGCATGATTCATTTTTAATTAGAGACTATGAATTGCCATATCAGTATCAAAGGTTACTACAGCATGACCCATTTTTAATTAGAGACTATGAATTGCTATATCAGTATCAAAGGTTAGTACAGCATGATCCATTTTTAATTAGAGACTGAATTGGCATATCAGTATCAAAGGTTACTACAGCAAGATCCATTTTTAATTAGAGACTATGCATTGCTATATCAGTATCAAAGGTTACTACAGCATGATCCATTTTTAATTAGAGACTATGAATTGCTATATCAGTATCAAAGGTTATTACAGCATGATCCATTTTTAATTAGAGACTATGAATTGCTATATCAGTATCAAAGGTTACTACAGCATGACCCATTTTTAATTAGAGACTATGAATTGCTATATCAGTATCAAAGGTTAGTACAGCATGATCCATTTTTAATTAGAGACTGAATTGGCATATCAGTATCAAAGGTTACTACAGCATGATCCATTTTTAATTAGAGACTATGAATTGCTATATCAGTATGAAAGGTTACTACAGCATGATCCATTTTTAATTAGAGACTATGAATTGCGGAATTATACAGTGTGCAAGAATGTAATAAATGCAAATTTGTAGAAATAAAACATAAGGAATGTAGACTGAAATGAAGACATTACATCCAAACTGGCAAAGATGGCTGTAATGCAGGCAGTGCTTCAGATTAATTAATAAAACAATTAGTCCAAATGAAAAGATCACAGTCCAAAATTTTAATTAGTGACCATGAATAAATTGTGAATTTTTTTTAGGTTTCTAGATGTGTGTGCAAAGATATGTCAAAATGATTTATCAGCTGTTGATATTCAAACAACACTCATTGATCAACACAGCTGCTTTTCATCACATGCCACCATTATTTCACCACCACTGGTATTTGTTGTTGTGACCACTACAGATAATTCATATCACAATGATATTTAAATATAGCATGCTAATGGTCAAACTTTATCAAATTAAACATATGATTCACCAAGGAATCGTCTGTCACATAAACTTTGACATCCTTACTATCTTCTGACTCAGAAAAGTTTCCATTTGAGTGATTCTTTGCTGTAAAGCAAAAAATTCCTGCTAAGGACAATTGAAAGGGTATCATCTATACCATTTAAATTCATCCATCACAAAAACATTTTGGACAACTGGATTTTTCTATTAGTTTCTTGGTACAAATTAAGAAGTAATTAGCTTTTGACTCATCAAAGTCCAAGTATGCTATTAACTTTTGACTCGTCAAAGTCCAAGTATGCTATTAACTTTTGACTCTTCAAAGTCCAAGTATGCTATTAACTTTTGACTCATCAAAGTCCAAGTATGCTATTAACTTTTGACTCATCAAAGTCCAAGTATGCTATTAACTTTTGACTTGTCAAAGTCCAAGTATGCTATTAACTTTTGACTCATCAAAGTCCAAGTATGCTATTAACTTTTGACTCATCAAAGTCCAAGTATGCTATTAACTTTTGACTCATCAAAGTCCAAGTATGCTATTAACTTTTGACTCGTCAGAGTCCAAGTATGCTATTAACTTTTGACTCATCAAAGTCCAAGTATGCTATTAACTTTTGACTCATCAAAGTCCAAGTATGCTATTAACTTTTGACTCATCAAAGTCCAAGTATGCTATTAACTTTTGACTCATCAAAGTCCAAGTATGCTATTAACTTTTGACTCATCAAAGTCCAAGTATGCTATTAACTTTTGACTCATCAAAATCCAAGTATGCTATTAACTTTTGAGTCATCAAAGTCCAAGTATGCTATTAACTTTTGACTCATCAAAGTCCAAGTATGCTATTAACTTTTGACTTGTCAAAGTCCAAGTATGCTATTAACTTTTGACTCATCAAAGTCCAAGTATGCTATTAACTTTTGACTCATCAAAGTCCAAGTATGCTATTAACTTTTGACTCATCAAAGTCCAAGTATGCTATTAACTTTTGACTCATCAAAGTCCAAGTATGCTATTAACTTTTGACTCATCAAAGTCCAAGTATGCTATTAACTTTTGACTCATCAAAGTCCAAGTATGCTATTAACTTTTGACTCGTCAAAGTCCAAGTATGCTACTAACTTTTGACTCGTCAAAGTCCAAGTATGCTATTAACTTTTGACTCGTCAAAGTCCAAGTATGCTATTAACTTTTGACTTGTCAAAGTCCAAGTATGCTATTAACTTTTGACTCATCAAAGTCCAAATATGCTATTACAATACATGTTGGTGCACTAAAATGTGTATTTATTTTCAATTGTGTTTAAAAACTAATAGAGGTGAGGTGTTAGGGTCAAAGAAATGCAAAAATAAGAACTTCATCATAATGGTTATAACCTCTTTCTAGAATCCCTTATGAGTGATGATAGTTTCCAATCCACAGTTTATCTGATATTGTGGACTCAAATGAGTGTTACAGTGATAGACACCAGGAATTCTCAGATGAGAGAGGTGACATATTTTCTAGGGTTCCCTACAAGGAATAACACTCCTATTAATATGATTTCTAACTACTGGGCATCAAAGGCCGTCCTCGTCATGCATGGATAATACTGACATACATCTGACTGGTAAATAAACACTCCAAAAGCAATTGGAAATAATGCAAAATAGATTGACAAGCTAAAGTTAAATATTGCTTCCCAGAGGGAGAAACATTTGGCCATCGATAGACATTCACAACCATTATCCCAGAACATATTTACATAAGTGAAAGTGTTCATATAAACCTAAGTATTGCCAAAAGAAATCCCAATGCAGTTTGCAAACTCTGCCAGAATTGATAAAGTTAAAAGTAATAAAGCACCTTACAGACTGTATACATCAATACAAAGCAAAATAATTATTTTCATTATACCACCAGGGATAGCATCTTTCTTATTGTTAGTTCCAGTTTACATGGAATTAACAGTAGAGGGCTAATGCACTGTTTTAAAAAAAAATGATGCCATTTCAGGTACTGTATTAGGAAACAAGCCATTTCAGGCTCTGTGTTAGGAAACAAGCCATTTCAGGTACTGTGTTAGGAAACAAGCCATTTCAGGCACTATGTTAAAAAGCATGAAGTATGAACCCTGAAAACTTGTAAATGCAAAACTTTTATAAGAAAAAACAAGATAATGTATCACTTTAAAAGGTCATATACAGTGTATACAATACTTACATAGTAAGAGTTAAAACTTTCTGTGGGTCTTAAGCTCTTTCATGCACACATGACTCCTCTCTGTTCCTCTCTATTCCACTCTGTTCCTCTCTATTCCTCTCTGTTCCTCTCTGTTGTGATAATATTAGGATCAACAATTTTCTTAAACCAACTGTCTATAATAATAAAGTTTTCCCTGTGTTCATGTAACCTTGCACTTGTCTACTACAATAAACTACTGTCTATGTATTTGTGCATCCAGGATGTTGTCTGTTATAAGAAAATACTTGTTATTCATGCATCCTTGGAGTAATCTATTATAGAAAATACTTGTTATTCATGCATCCTTGGAGTGATCTATTATATGAAAATACTTGTTATTCATGCATCCTTGGAGTGATCTATTATATGAAAATACTTGTTATTCATGCATCCTTGGAGTTATCTATTATATGAAAATACTTGTTATTCATGCATCCTTGGAGTTATCTATTATATGAAAATACTTGTTATTCATGCATCCTTGGAGTGATCTATTATATGAAAATACTTGTTATTCATGCATCCTTGGAGTGATCTATTATATGAAAATACTTGTTATTCATGCATCCTTGGAGTGATCTATTATATGAAAATACTTGTTATTCATGCATCCTTGGAGTGATCTATTATATGAAAATACTTGTTATTCATGCATCCTTGGAGTGATCTATTATAAGAAAATACTTGTTATTCATGCATCCTTGGAGTTATCTATTATAAGAAAATACTTGTTATTCATGCATCCTTGGAGTTATCTATTATATGAAAATACTTGTTATTCATGCATCCTTGGAGTTATCTACTATAAGAAAATACTTGTTATTCATGCATCCTTGGAGTTATCTACTATAAGAAAATACTTGTTGTTCATGCATCCTTGGAGTGATCTACTATATGAAAATACTTGTTATTCATGCATCCTTGGAGTGATCTATTATATGAAAATACTTGTTATTCATGCATCCTTGGAGTGATCTATTATATGAAAATACTTGTTATTCATGCATCCTTGGAGTGATCTATTATATGAAAATACTTGTTATTCATGCATCCTTGGAGTGATCTATTATATGAAAATACTTGTTATTCATGCATCCTTGGAGTGATCTATTATATGAAAATACTTGTTATTCATGCATCCTTGGAGTGATCTATTATATGAAAATACTTGTTATTCATGCATCCTTGGAGTTATCTATTATATGAAAATACTTGTTATTCATGCATCCTTGGAGTGATCTATTATATGAAAATACTTGTTATTCATGCATCCTTGGAGTGATCTATTATATGAAAATACTTGTTATTCATGCATCCTTGGAGTGATCTATTATATGAAAATACTTGTTATTCATGCATCCTTGGAGTGATCTATTATAAGAAAATACTTGTTATTCATGCATCCTTGGAGTTATCTATTATAAGAAAATACTTGTTATTCATGCATCCTTGGAGTTATCTATTATATGAAAATACTTGTTATTCATGCATCCTTGGAGTTATCTACTATAAGAAAATACTTGTTATTCATGCATCCTTGGAGTTATCTACTATAAGAAAATACTTGTTGTTCATGCATCCTTGGAGTGATCTACTATATGAAAATACTTGTTATTCATGCATCCTTGGAGTGATCTATTATATGAAAATACTTGTTATTCATGCATCCTTGGAGTGATCTATTATATGAAAATACTTGTTATTCATGCATCCTTGGAGTGATCTATTATATGAAAATACTTGTTATTCATGCATCCTTGGAGTGATCTATTATATGAAAATACTTGTTATTCATGCATCCTTGGAGTGATCTATTATATGAAAATACTTGTTATTCATGCATCCTTGGAGTGATCTATTATATGAAAATACTTGTTATTCATGCATCCTTGGAGTTATCTATTATATGAAAATACTTGTTATTCATGCATCCTTGGAGTGATCTATTATATGAAAATACTTGTTATTCATGCATCCTTGGAGTGATCTATTATATGAAAATACTTGTTATTCATGCATCCTTGGAGTGATCTATTATATGAAAATACTTGTTATTCATGCATCCTTGGAGTGATCTATTATATGAAAATACTTGTTATTCATGCATCCTTGGAGTGATCTATTATATGAAAATACTTGTTATTCATGCATCCTTGGAGTGATCTATTATATGAAAATACTTGTTATTCATGCATCCTTGGAGTGATCTATTATATGAAAATACTTGTTATTCATGCATCCTTTGAGTTATCTATTATATGAAAATACTTGTTATTCATGTGTCCTTGGCATTGTCTATTATCAGAAAGTGCACAGTATTCATGTGTCCTTGGCATTGTCTATTATCAGAAGTACTTGGTATTTGTGTGTTCCTGGCATTGTCTGTTATCAGAAGGTACTCTGTATTCATGTGCCCTTGGCATTGTCTATTATCAGAAGCTACTCTGTATTCATGTGTCCTTGGTATTGTCTTTTACATGAAAGTATTCTATGTATTCATGTGTCCTTGTGGTTGTACATTATATAAAAGTACTGTCTGTATTCCTGTATCCTTGGGAATGCCTATTATAGGAAGTACTCTCTGTATTCATGTTTTCTTTGGGTTCCAATGATAGTATTGCTATCCATAAGCTGTTTACTGTTTCTGCAAATGTCTAGTTTTAAGTAGAATTTCATAAGAGTTCTTTCAAATAGACCAATGTAACAAACTTTTTTCTTCTGTTCTAGGTCCATACTGAAGATATAGAGAACAAAGCAGAAACAGACCTTGTAAACCTGATATGTCAGACTTACCAGGTAAATAAACCTTCATACTAAAACGATTTACCATTAAACAATTTGTATATAAAGTGAAACTTCAGTTATCCAGATACTGTGGGGACCAAATATTGGTCTATTTTATATGTATATCCAATATATTTGTATTACAAAGACCAATGGGAGTGAAATTATTTGGCCATTCTGCAAAGGAGACCTGGTTATAGTGGGTCCAGTCTGCAAAATAGGCCTGTTTATAGGTGATCCAGTCTGCAAGGAGGCTTGGTAACAGAGCAGTCACTCTGCAAAGGATACCTGGTTACGAAGAGCTAGTCTACAAAAGTATCCAGGTTGCAGAGGTGCTAGTCTGTAAAGGTGTTCAGATTGCAGCGATACTGGTCTGCAATGGAAGCATGGAAACAGAATTGAGATGGCAAATTAAATCTTCTAACAGAGGGGTCAGTCTGCTTAGGAGGCCTGGTTACAGAGGGACCAGTTCAGAAACTTTCACTTAATAACAAAGTAAAATCATGGTCTACCTTGTGTTACTAATGATTTTAACTAACACTAACCTTTTCAGCTGTATAATTTTTAGTAACAGATCATGGTCTTTGCTGTTGACTGTTTTATATGGAAGTAAATACAGTATGTTCTATGCATGGGCTAATTTGTGTGTAATTTTGAAAATAACAGTCAATTTTTCTTTTCAGGGTCCCAAACCAGCTGGCTGTAAAAAGGAAGACAATTATCAATTGCACTCTTGTCTGAGGAATTAAGCTGTATTCTTGTCTTGTTGGTGGGAAATACTTATGTACATGTATCAGTCATTATTTATACAAGTCTCTTAACTCAAGGAAGTGTTGCGTGTGTATCCTATACAAAAGATAGGGGTGGGGTTAGGTACAAGAAAGGGGTTGGGAATAAAGATACAAGAAAAAGGTTGGAGTGGGTTGGATACAAGAAAGAGGTTGGGGTGTTGTTGGATACAAGAAAGATGTTGGGGAGGTGTTGGATACAGGATACTTTATTTTCTTTCACTCGAATTATGACCAAAAAATATATTCATACAATGTTAACAAAGTTTTAGTTTTGCTTAATATCCTTGGCTTCTTGGAAGCCATTGATAATAATAATTTAGGCATACAACATGTTTGTTTTTTAAGTTGCATGCATAATGGTTACCATTGTGGTCATTGTTTTTTCAACCTGTCAGATATTTTTAAAACTAATTTATCTTGTATCTTATTTTTATGTTTAATTATGCAAAGGCTGTAATTTTTGTCAAATAAACTCTTGATATAAAATCGAATGTCATGTACACTTTATTAAATATGCTTTATTTTTTGGAAAAGAAAGTGATGATATGAATTAAAAATATTCTGAATAGATTCTATATATATTTCTATTTAACATGGTATTTGAATGTACATCTTTATCTAGTCAAATTTTTCTCTGAGACACTTTTCACTTATGGCTTTATTGGATTTTCAGGGAGGAAAAAATTATTCCAATTTCAATAAAATTAGTTATATTACCAATTTAATTGCTTTATAATCTGTAGCAGCAGAGAGGGTGAACCCTACAACGTTTTTAGACAAAATTTGATTGAAATCCTAAAACGATCCGTCCTATAATCTCATTTTAACCAAAAAAGGGTGAACCCTACAACGTTTTCAGACAAAATTTGATTGAAATCCTAAAACGAGCCGTCCTATAATCTCATTTTAACCAAAAAAGGGCGAATCCTACAACGTTTTCAGACAAAAAAAATTGATTGAATCCTTAAAACGATCCGTAGGATTTCGTTGAAATCTACGAAATCTCATTTTAACTAAAAAAATGAAAACGAAGATTTTTACGATTTTTTAATTAATTTTGGTCGCAACTTGTTGTCATCCACCCTCTCTGCTGCTATGGGTTAACAAAAAATAATAAATGATTTTAACCAGTCTTTATGATGAAAGTCCTTAGGACGAAAATCCTTTTAGGATTTCACAAACAGACTAATCGCTAACACCTCCTCTTGTAGATCAATTAGATTATTTGACTGGTCGGTGAGTTTGAAATTAATTCTTGTTAACGAATTATTATGGCATCGCATGTAGACAGGATTAATTGGGTTTTCAATAATTAGGTATCCTGGAGGAGCTGTTGGTGAAAACGAATAAAGAATATATCCTTGCTGAGCTTGATTTGATTGCTCTAGATTAATTTGATAGCTTCCTTCGATAACATCACATACTAAATTGAGCGCAATCACCGATGAAATATTCACGTTGAACGGAGCGATATGCCTACCGCCACCGTCTGGGTCATTATTGTGTTTGAGGATTTTTATTTCCCCTGATGATGTTTTTTTCCATGCATCATGAATTATTTTAAAACCAACATCGATGGTGTCACTGAGAAGTTTTTTTAGTTCTGGTACGTTATATCCTGGTAGTTTGAATGTGGGGATATCTTCAACGCGGATTTCATAGTCTAATGCAAATTCTGTTCTCGATTTTGGGTTACCTTCATCTAATATAACTCGAATGATTTGTGAATTAAATACTTCCATATCGTCGATAATTTTATTGCATGTTTCTACGACGCTGATAAATTCATCTCGGGTGAGAGAACCGGATTTAAGAGATATTAACAACAGTGAAAAATCATTATTCATTGCTGTGAAATTTTTAACGATTTCAGGTTTTTTAGCAAAAGGATACTCTGGCAATGATCTACCATCCGCCCTTTTTGGGAACATGAAACCAAAAAAATCTAAAGTGTTTTCGTGCTCTTTATAACTCTTTATTGGATTATCAGATTTTATCCTGTCTGTGATATAATCAGTTTTTTGTGGTTCTGGTAAATCAACGGTTTTTTCCACTGGTGGTAATTCAGGCCATCCTAGTACGGTTCTTATTGAGCTTTGATATATATCTACGACGTATCCTTCTGAGTTTATTTCAATTGCGGATGATAGCGTCGGCTCATGAACCGTTATAGCGATTTTTGACTCTACTCCAGTAATCGATTTTATTCTACGCGCGAATTCATTATTGATTTGTTCTATTTGGTATGACCCTGTTGGTATCGAAACAACTTTCCAGTCTGGGGTTCTGTCGGGTTTATTCTCATTTGCAAACACCAGTGAATTATTCGGTTGTTGACCACCAAATGATTTTGATCTGATATTAGGCCAACTGTGGTATACTCGTAATTTTGCTAGCGCTATCTCCTTCACTGGGACCGGAGAGGGGAAATTCACACTGAATTCTGGATTCGTTGATGTTATTGATATCATGCTTGTTTGTACTGGGTTCGTGTTCTCCACTATTCGTTGAAGTAATTCCTGCGGTGTCGTCATTGTTATTATACTCATGTTGTATTTCTAATTTTGGTATCGAGGAATCATAAATACTGACCATCACTGAGAACTCACAATCTGGTAATGTTGATATTATTGAGATCATTTTGTTTTTTGGGTTCGTGTTTTCTAATTCCATCGATGTTGTCATTGTTATTATACTCATGTTGTTGCTCTAATTTCGATATCGCGGAATCAAAAATACTGACCATCGCTGAGAATTCACTATCTGATATAATTGTATTATCGAGTGACGACGATATCATCAGGGATAACTGCGAATATGCGGTTGATGCAATATGAAATTGAAGTAAGTAATTCTGCAGTTTACTCTGGCTGCATGATGATATCCTTTTTGCTATCCCGGTTGATATACCCCCGATTGTAGCCACCGCAGAAATGCAAATTGGAACTACGACCGGGGCAATCATTGTAACCGATGCAAGTATTATTCCTGCGCCAGTGAGAACGCTTGACACAGAGTACATAATAATATCAATTGCGGTGATTCTTCGTCGGTATTTTTTTATTTTTATTTGATACTCTTCAGTGAGGGTTTTGAGTCTATTTTGAAATTCTCTGACCTGATCATAGCGACATTGAGTTGATGAAATCATTGTTATTTTAAAAAAGCTAGCGTTTTCAATTGTGAAATCCGAACGATTTTCCTTTCAATTTAGTTATTTACTTAAATCCGCTACGAATTCCACATACCATGTTACTGGTGTCCCAACCAAACTTTTATCAGTAGCTGTTATAGTGAACTTTTCAGTTGTATCCTTGTCGATGATCGTTGAAATCGTATTATTAACCCCGGATGAACTCAACGATGAAATATTAAATTGAGCCGTTGTCACCAGTGTTAATCGATAAATACCCTTAACGGTTGCAGTGATATCTAATTTGTTGTTTGCAGGTGTCCACGCAAATGATCCGTGTTGGATTGTGTACACGACGTTGTTGGTTTTCTCATGAGGAATTTTTGTTTTTTCAATGATTGTTATCATCCTCGAAAAATCACCTTTGACGGCTTCGATGAAGTTTTTCGTCTCATCGATGGATTTTTTAATATCAGGGAGTTTTATTTCTATTTTATCCAACTGGGTTCCAATAAATTTATCAATGATATTTCTACGAAAAACTGAAAACTGTTTTCCGTTTTCTTCAATTCTAGATTCAAGTGTTGTTAGTACAAACAGAGAATTGTTTAACTCATCGTTGATAGTTTTTAATCGATCTGTAATCGTCGAAACGATTACACCCGGTTTGAGTTTACCCTGATCGGAAAATAACGCAACGGTGTTCTCGATTGCGTTTTGTTGTTTAACCAAAATATCATCCAGAGAAATATTACTGGTTTTCAATTTACCCTGTTTGTCTTGAAATACAACTATTTCATTAGGATCAACATTTGTTAAGTTCAACGTCTCAGCTATTTCATCTTTGATTAGTTTTTTTACATCCTTGACAGAATCAGGTGGTGCAGTGCCATCGGGTTTGGGTTTCAAAGATCTCCCCCAAATATCAATCATGTTATTGTAAAACTCTTTCTCTCTTTAAAATCGTTTCGATTTCCAGCGATTACTAGTGTATTCATTCACGACAACATGTGGTGGTTTTCCGCTTGGGTTAATCAAGGAGTTAGAAATAGCGTCAAGGACATTTAATACTTCGCTGCCACATATTGGTGGGTCAATCATCGTTTGTGTTGGTAGCGTAGAATACCAAGTCTTCATTGGAAGGGTTTTTATATAACGCAAAAACTCTTTTGGTGGGGCTAATCCATATGAATCGAAATAGACAATCCCACGTGGATCAATAGCGTATGCAACCCAGTGAGTTCCAGGTCCGGTGCTGTTATCGAGATTAATAATACCGGTTTCAACGCTGTTTGGTTGATGTGGTAATTGATCTTTCATAAAGACACCTCTGAAATTTTTAATCGCCAGCTTTTTAGCAGCATCCATTAAATCAAAATTGGACATAGGAACCATCGGTTCGGAAATCGAAGATTTCTGAATTAATAAATCGTTCCTGGTAGTCTTAGACCCTTTCCGCTGTACCACGAATACGGGGTTCCTGGTAGTCTTAGACCCAATCCGTGAACGGATCGTCCCTTTTTTTTATATCCTTTCCCAGTTGCCTTCTGTAGTGCCATTCCTGCTGCAGTACCAACGGCTCCTAACGCCGCTGCTTTAGCCACCGCTGGGGCTGCTGCTGCAATCAAGGCCGGAATCGCAGCTAACAACGGGAATATACCGCCTGTTTTAATCATATTTTTGATAGCAGCTGCAGAGAGAGTAATCTGAACACCTTTTTTGGCTGCAAGTGCATCATTGAAATGTTTCACCTGACGAGTTGTCAGCGATAGTTTATTTGCACCACCAGTCATTTGGTTGGGTTTCAACGTGATTGTGGTTCCACATTTTTTAGCTGATTCCGATTGCAATTTTTTTAATTGACCGGGAGTTAACGCAACACTAATAACACTATATGACATTATACATAATAGATTGATTCTAATGGAAAAATCTTTTAAAGATTTTCTACTGGGGCATCTACCACTCTCATTCTTCCTCCAACACCTTCGAGTAGCATTGATTTATCACTGAGAATAACAGCAACCGCTCTATAATCAGCAATAGCACCACGAAGCACATTAGCTCTAAAGTGTATATCAACGACAGATTGTCTCATCAAATCGAGATGTTCCAGTGAGAAGTAATAGATCGGATACAGATTTTTAAAGTCGTATTGTGATATTTGCAAACCAGTATCCACATTTTGGTCGCGTGCCATAAATGACAACAGACGATGATAAACTCGTGCGATATGATTTTCTGTGTAATTAAGTTGTATATCCTCGGATGGTTCCTGCTGGCCGTTTATTCTCAGTGAGACGTCTTTAACACCTAACTGATCAAATATCATATGGCTGGAGAGTTGATTGCCAACTCGTGCGTTATCTTGTAACGCTACGAATATATGACGTGGCGCAGCAACACCTTGTTTTGATGCTAGGTTCCAAGTGAATAACCCGTTGTTATTTGATTGCTTCACATCTGTACTCACTGATAACCAACTTAACAACGACTTTCCTCCATGGTCCATAAATGATAGTAATCGTTCTTCTGCGGTGATTGCTGGAGTCAACACTGGCATCCACAATGATATTTTTGTTAAATTGACTTTACCGGCATCAGCATTTGGATTTGCATTGTCTGCTGGAATCCTCCAGATTGCGTCATTATCATCACTCTTTCGTACAAGCGATACTGTATGCTTCGCTCCATAGATAACTTTTCTGACGTTTCTACAGAATCCAAATATATGATGCAGTGGAATCGCGCATGAAAATGATTTACGCGCTCCTTGCAACATTGAAATACGTGTTGCAGCTCCTAGATTGAAATTAACATCGTTGTTTATAATCATATCCTCGGCATCAGCATCACTATTATCACGTTTTTTTGGTCGTCTTACAACAAATGGATTTCCTCCAGCGGTATTCTTACCATCTTTTGCAAACATCATAGAAGGTCCTGCTGATCTTGTATAATCATCGGAATATCTCGCTAACCCGATTATTGTTGTAGCCACATCAACATCGCGATCTATCGACTCGATTTCTTTTCCATCAATGAGATATCTAGCACTCTCAAATAGCGCCATGATACCATTATTGACAAAACCGACTTGAGTACCAGCTGGATACGGTGCTGGTACAGCAGGAGTATCAGCAGCTGTTACAAGTTCTCCTTCTACTTCAATAAACGCTTCACAGGGTAGAAAGTATTTACTGGTATCATGGACTTGAAGATCAATTCTTGCTCGACTATTTGAGTCTATGGCATGATAGGCGTAATATTGATAATCGCGTACAGAATCATCCTTGCCAACTGGGGCGTCTATATCAAATGCTGGATCACGTGACTGTTTGAACATTTTATTCTATTTATCAGAGTCTAAATCGCGATTTCCCATTTCATCGTCGTAGTTTTTTAAAGCCACTTCCTGCTATCATATTTGCAATATTGCTTTGGTCGGGGTTTAAAGCCATCGACGCTAATTTTTCATCTACTGCGTTATTTATAATTCTACTAACACTTGCAGGCATTTCCGCTGTAGACGGTAACGGTTTTGAAAATCCTTTGGATTTCATCCGTGATTTCACTAATGATGTTAATTTATTCTTCGCAGTTGAAAACGCTTTTCCAGCAAGATCTCCAACAGCACCAATACCCTTATCACGAATAACATCAATTGCTTTCATTCCTAATTGTTTAGCCAACGGCATCACTTTTGGAGCCATTCTCGCAAATAACCCTAAAATGGTATTGCCTAAACCATCTCCGTAGTATGCTCTATAAACCGGAAACCGTGAATTAACTACGTAGACGGGGGTTGGTTTATCATGATTGTAGTGTATGATCATTATTTGAAATCAGAAACAATTTTTCAATTGTAAAACAATTTATCAATTAATCACTGTGATACCCATTTGCTAACTCGTCAATGAAATCTCGATATGTGCTGATATCCATGATACCACCCTGAAATAATCGTCTACAGATATCGGCTGCTTCATTAATTATTTCCGGTGAGTTATTTCCAGCTCGGAACCCTCCTACAAGAACTTCTAATCGTGATATATCACTGAGAACACTACCAGGACATGAAATCCTTGGATTCTCACTGGAATCTCTTAATCCACTTCCGCTATAACCAGTTGCTTCATCCGTGGGTTGTAAATAACCAAGAGGATTATAATCATCGTCATCATCAGGTGGTAGTTGTTGTTGTTTAGGTGAAAAAGATATTTTCTTTGCAGGTTGCTGTCGCCGCCTTTGCAATTTTGGCGGTTTTTGTTGTTGTTTTAGTTCTTCAAATTGTTTATACACTATACCCACCGCATTGATATATTCGATGTATGATGCACTATCTGTCTTAATTTGACTTTTTTCAGTTTTGATCTTATAGAATATATCAGCCCAGTGAGTTATACTTCTAACATATTTATGATGTTCTGGTTTCAACATTTTTTTTCTGTTTTCATAAGTCGAAACAACAAGCGCAGGAATTTCTGTTGGATCAGTCTTATCAATTGCTGCTAACCCTTCCTCGTTAAATCTCACGCGTAAATCATCTACTGTTCTTTTTGATTCTATTTTTTGTACGGCCTGTTCTGTTTGTTCAGTTTTCGCTGCTATTTTTTCAAGTTCACCGATAACAGATTTTCCCGTCTCGGGACCATCTCCCAGTATAGCGCGCTCTACTCCCTTCGTTGCTGTGGTTACCGGTTTAAACAATTCTTCAGATCTCGCAGCAAAATCAGTTTGTAAATTCTGTCGTTGTTGCAGTTTATTCCGTACAGAGTCACGAATTGGTACAAATCTCCTGATTGCATCTAATCGTTCACGAGCCAATCGGGTTGTTAATGCTTCATTGACCATTATTTGAAATCAGAAACAATTTTTCAATTGTGAAACAATTTTTCAATCCCGACCTAACGGCATCATGAAAGTGTTAAGGGCGTTATCAGTGATGAGGGAAGTATCATAATTGCTATAAAAATAAATAATATTGATAGTTCCCTCATTCTATTTTGATCATCCATTAACGGCCCATCACTGATTTTGACATTTTTAATCAAAAAATGCTAAAAAAAAAATGAAATCTCTCTTTGAGGGTCAGTCACAATCAAATAATGATAAATGGTCGGGCAATCAAAATTGTTCATTTTCTTGAATTAACGCCCGTAGGTGTCTAACTTTAGAGTTGACTTCTTTTTTCAATTCGTATTCGTACCCCAATTCTTTTCGTATTCGTTCTACGATGGTATACAACGGAGCGAACACACTTACGTCACTGGAAAATGCGAGAGAGTCCTTAATAGAATTCTGAATTCTTTTGATGAGTGCATATTTCTTTGGCAGCATGTATTTATTGTTGTTAACTCCGTATTCTATATCCTGAAAATCAGACATGATTTGATCAGGATTTAACCCATCTGATAGTTCAATATCCCAACCTTTCAATTTTGAAATCTCGGATATGATGCTATTCATGTTTTCAGAATTCATTATTCTATAATAATGATATATTTCTAAATGAAAAATATGACGTATTAGACATAACTAAATCGAATTTTTTGTCCCGTCCCCCTTGAAATAGCCGATCGACAAACCCCCTCTGCAACATATCGTACAGAGGGTCTACAAATATTGAAATACTTGCCGGCTTCATATATTTATTTAAATACTTTTTCTTCGTTAGTTATTGTATTCAAAGATTTCACAGGTCTCGCTTTTTTCGAGTATTTCCCAGTCCCCCCTCGTTTGGTATTTTCACTATGTGTAACAGCCTGCAGATTTGATAAAGAATTGTTCTTCGGATTAGAATCAATATGATCAATAACAAAACCATCTTTGATCAATCCATGGAAACACTCGTACACGAAACGATGATTGTAATATTTCTTCTTTCCAACAGTAAAGAACAAATACCCCATACCATTATCCCACCCAACTGGGTTCTTCAGTCTACGGTTTCTTACAACACCATCACTGGATGCTTCATAATTTGTACTCACAGGGTGCTGTCTGAATTCTTGGGTCATTCTTATACTATACTATTTGTCTAATTCAATGACTGATCCATTGCAGGGGGATTCATTATACATAAATCTTTCATTTAGACACTTGTTTTTAGTATAGCATGAAAGAGTTCAAGAGATTGACTTCGAAAAATGCTGAATTCAATGCTGATAAGGAGTTTAAGAGATTATTAAAAATCAATCCTAGATTTAATCTCGATAGACCCAAAAAACGTATCAAACGTCCAAGAGACGGAAACATGAAAGAGTTTAAGAGATTATTGAAAATCAGTCCTAGATTTAATCTCGATAGACCCAAAAAACGTATCAAACGTCCAAGAGACGGAAACATGAAAGAGTTTAAGAGATTATTGAAAATCAGTCCTAGATTTAATCTCGATAGACCCAAAAAACGTATCAAACGTCCAAGAGACGGAAACATGAAAGAGTTTAAGAGATTATTAAAAATCAATCCTAAATTTAATCTCGATAGACCCAAAAAACGTAACAAATTTAATCTCGATAAACCCAAAATCCTTCGGATTTCAAAAGCGTCCAAGAAATTATCCTGGAAAGATGCTCAATTCAATCTCGATATAGTTTCTAATACACCCAAGAATACAATTCTTGATAAAGCCATGATTAGTAAAATCAGAGATTGTTTCAATGAATTTAAGCGTGATGGAGCATCCTATTGTTGGTCAACATTTCGAATTGATGGTGTTGTTGACGCTACCATGAATGATGAAAAAGCAGCAGTGATAATTTCACGTGTTGGGGAAAAACGGTATTTTTTCCGAATCAAATTCATTATTGAAGTCGATGGCAAATGGATTATTAGGGATAAATTTGAACCAATCCTCAAGAATAAAAAAGCTGTCATTGTGAGTAGAGATTCCAAACCAGGAATTCTAACCGGCATTGACAAACCATACTACGAAAGATCTTATCCCGTAACAGCAATGGTTTATGGGCTATATCCGTTAAATGATAAACCCGATATCGCAAAACTAGCTCCTATGAAATATTCGTCAGGGCTTAATTGTGTAGCAACACGGGTAATGGAGCACTTCACAAATGCATCCCGAGGAAATAAACTAACTGATCTGCGACGTAGGAAAATAACCGAATGGGAACTGACAGTGAAACAGCATGGTGCAAAGATTTCTGATATAGCTAAATTAGAAACATCATTAAGATTTCCAATAACAGTTATGACGATAACCGGAGAGGTTTTATACGAACCGAAATATAACAAAAATGGAGCACCAATACAGATTATTGATCATAACAAACACGCGTGGACACCTGCGGTAACAGTATTTCCACGAGAACGAACCGTGAAATATATCCCACCGGAATTTTCCGGGAAATTAGTCGGGGATGTTTTCTATGAAGAGAGATTATTTGATGCTATTAATGCGTTGTGTAAGGATGATCCTGTGTCAGTGTGGTTACTTAGAAGTGATGAAGATCCCGAAATAGGATTCGATCAATTTGTAAAACCAAATGGTGAATTATATCGCGTTGAAGAATTAGATAATAGAATGAGAAAAATCGCTAGTGATTTTTCACCGGAAAGTTTCCATGAAAAACTACTCACGGATAGTTTTACTATTCCATCAGTGGTAGCTCACTTCGCAAGAGAAAAAAACTCATGGCGTCCAACACGAAGTGATTTTCTCGAAGATGTTAAATTGAGTTGCGTCGAATATTCCCATGGAGGACTGTGGAATACGAAATACTCACGTGATGGTATGATTTCAATTGATATATCCGCGTGTTACCCCGGAAGTTTTCTCGGATATGGAGAATGCGCTGAGTACTTCAAACGATTTGGACACCCCACGCATGAAATGACTCGTGTTGCGATTAATGGACCATTACCTGATTTTGATTTAACCGGATTCGCTCGTGTGATATCATTTGAATTAGCTACAGGGTTACATCCGTGTAGTTATGTTTGGCTCGGTAGACACCTATCTGAAAAGGCCTGGATGCCAATAGTGCTATTGAGATATATGATTGATTGTGGTATGCTAATATCGTTGATTGTTTCCGAGGCTATTATATGCTATCGAGCTCAGAAAGAAGTTTGGCTACCACAACCCGATCTAGATCGTATAATTAGCGAATTGCGAAAACAATTCCCTGATTTCAATGAAGAACAAATCATGAATTGGTCTAAGAAGTTATTTGAAATTAAAAAAGAACAAGCAAAAGATCTCGGACGAAGAATAATCGGTAAATTCACTCAAGGTGGACGATACGACAACGCAAAATATTCTTCGCGGTTGATCATAGATATCGCTGAATACGATTTTATTGTAGCGGATTTAATGAAACAGGGAAAACTTGTATCCCGTAAGGATGCTTTTCTATCCAATGGTGAGAAATTAGGTACGGTTGTTACCTACTGTGATGGACATAATTCCCAGTACACACATTTGAGAAGTTCAATGCTAGCCTATGCTTCTATTAATCTATTTTCGATGATAAATAGATTTCCTAATACCGCGGTTAGAGTGGCCACTGATTCGATGTATATACACAATAAGTACAAATCAGTTGTAGCGGCATTCACAGATCCCGAAGAAAATTGGGGGCGTTGGCGATTTAAAAAGGAGATGCTACATGAGTATTGTGAATCCGCAGACGTTGCCATGGATGATAAATATCTTTGTTGTAACCGTATTGAAATTCAATCAGAATTTTCTAATGCACCACCGGTATCTGATCCAATCTGTAGATATAAAACAGTTTATTTAAACGGTTGTGGTGGGTCAGGAAAGACAACTCGTGCAATTGAATTATTTCGTCGTGGTGGAAATACTTGTATTTCTACTAACATGATTGTGCTAACACCGACTCACAGACTCGCCAGAGAGATGATACAGCGAGGGGTAAATGCCTGTACTTATCATAGTTTCTTTCGATGGAAGGGTGACAAATGGACTCCTGAGCGTATGGGTGATAAATTCATTCCTGAAATCATCATTTGGGATGAAATATGCACAGTGTCATTAGATGTATTACAAACATTTCTTGAGTGGTTGTTAAACAAAAACACAAAAGTCGTCATGTGCGGTGATCACGGCCAACCACCACCATTTGTCGGTTCATCTCCACATGAATGGCTAAGGGGTTTTGTAGACTACTATGAAGAAATCACCACTGATTATAGATCAATTGATGAACGATTACGAGAATTCAAAGCGCTAATTAGATTACAACCGGATAGAATCCAATGCGAAATAGCGCGTGAAGTGATTTCAGAAACTCCAATGAATGATTTCTGGGAAACATGGAGACCAAATGATTTGATAATTGCAAGTAGAAAAATAGTCAGGGACACACTTCAGATGAAGTTATTTGAATTGCATAAAGAAAAATTTGCAACGCTTCCAGTACCCCTTTGTTATAGGCCATCGGATACACGAAAACAGAATATTGAAGTTGATATTCCAGGACAGAGTGAAAAACAAATTCTCGTATTAAATGATATTGTGCTGGTTGATATCAGCGTCGTCGAAGATGCATTGCGTGCTAATAAATCCCCGTGGACGCTAGGATACGCAGCAACAATACACTCTTCACAGGGATTGACTATATCGGATACAATTGTTTGGATGGTGGATAATCACATCGAATGGTCGAATTTAGTCTATCTCGCAGTATCCAGAGTACGAAAAATAAATCAACTTCGAAGAGTTGTTTTCGATGATAATGACACAACAATAAGTGATATTGATGTTAGCATCATTAATAAAAAACTCTCCGGTTACAAACAACAGGACAAAAAAAAACAACGAGAATTTGATATTGATGCTAAATTAATAATTACGCTGAAGAAACAACAGAATAATCACTGCGCGAGTTGCAATTGTATAATGCGTTGGCAGTATTCGGATAAGGATCCTCGCCAATTCACCGTAGACAGAAAAAATAACAGTCTCGGTCATGTCAGAAATAATGTGATGTTGACTTGTCTTGAGTGCAATAGACGCAACGGTGCTAGTTAAGACCATGCGGTGGCAATTGAGTATCCTCGGGAATTACCTGTAGTTGTTGTCGAGTAAAACCCCGCTGAGGGGCAGTTGAATCCAGTTTATAGACTGGAGGTCTACCAGTTGATCGTGTTATGCCGGATATTTTATGCGCGGTAACACTCCAAATAGGATCAGTAGCCCTTTTTCTACCCCCTTCAAGCTCTCCTGGTTCGTATAAGTACCTCACAATGACATTACTACCAAGAACTGGTTCTTTGAAATCTTTTTGAATTTCCATTTTAGGTATCGACTTCTTTTTAATCGCGTTGATAGGTTTCATGTTGATGGTTCTAGTAATCTCGTTATTCAGTGCGGTAACTACACCTGGTAATCTCTTAACCCATTCACGGGATCTTTTTTCTTGGATGAATTCTTTTGCGTATTGATATCCAAATAACCGTTCAGCAAGAGTCCGATTAAATCGTTCTACAATGGCCTGATCGCGATGTAGCGCAGTATGCCCTCGTCGTATGGTGACATTATGATGTTTCATTGTAGATAACACTGCACCCTGAAATTCCTTACCAGGATCAACCTGCAATAGATTTGGCCAGTGCAGAGGACCTCGTCGATAAATCCTCTCAAATGCAGAAGCAACTTCAGTGGCTGATTTTGTTTTTAACGGTTCTGCTTCTTTGTATCGACTTGCAATATCAACTACGGTTAGCGCGTATTTGTAACCACGATCATGTGGCAGAAATAATATATCAGCCTGATGAACTTCATTAGGAGCGGTCACATCAAAATGCGAGAATTGAATTTGTTTAGGCGGTGGTAGATAAATTTGCCATAGTGCCTGTTTGGATAACCAATTAGCCGCAGTGGTTTTTTTCACTTTTGCAGCGCTAGCGAGTTTATGGACTGCTGATTTACCCCTCCAGTATCCTCTTGGGGAATAATAAATTGATTCCATATTATTAATTACCGGCACCTAACATCAATTTACTTTTCATAGCCGATTTTATCAAAAATGAAGCCAATTTTTCTTTGAAGGATTTATCAGGAATAGCATTTAACGCATGAATTAATTTCACATCTGCTAGATGCCTGTGTTGCAGATTGCTGCTTTTATAAGCAACATCATGAAGGTGACAGGCCTTATCAATGGCGTTTATTGGTTCTTCACCGGGGTTGGGTTGATTTTGATTATTGAGTCTGATATCAAGTCTGGTTCCCGGTCCACAGTAGCTATATCCGGGAAGGTGCTTTTCTCCGGGGTACTTTGCCCATGGGGTTCCAGGGAGCTTTGCCAATTTGGCTGCGATATCACCTCCTCGTTTTTTTTTAAATCAGATTTCATAGACACAAATCTAAATTTCTTTGTACCACATTGCATGCATTTACCAGAAAGCGCTGATCGGTTATTTTTAGTTGTAACTGTCGTCACATCATCTGTGCCAGTACGCGTTTTGCACTTCACACAATATAGATCCATAATTTATGTATAGAGATATGGATATAATTGATTTTTCAGCGACTAAAAGAAGAGAACCGGTTAAGCATCATGCAGCGCTACCAAACTCTATCCGGATGATTATAATCGGGCCATCTGGATCCGGTAAAACGCAATTGTTGCTCAATTTAATAATGAGATGGATGAAATGGGATAAGTTGTATTTAATTGCCCCTAGCGTAGATGATCAACGATGTTATGAAGTGCTAAAAGATTTTAACGACAGCGCGGTAGAAAAATCCGGAGAGGGTATTATTGAGTTTATAACCGATATCGATGAAGCACCGAGCATTGATGATATTGATGGAGATATTAACAATTTAGTCGTATACGACGATATAATGTTGGATAAACAAAAAAATCCTGCTAGAATATTTTCCCGTGGGCGTCACAAAAACACTGACGTGATATATGTCACTCAACGCTACACTCAGGTTCCAAAAGTCATCAGAGATAACTGCAATATTCTTTCTGTATTCAACGGCGTTGATACACATACGCTACGAAATATTTGGCAGACATGGTGTTCTGATATGGACTTCAATCAATTTCGAGATTTCTTTAGTCATGCTCAGTCAAAACCACACGGATTCGCAACAATAAATTTGCATGATCCTCGGACACGATATCGTATCGGACTGGATCAAATATTCGGTTAAAATCATTTTATTATTTTTTGTTAACCCAGTGATGAAATCACTAAGCAGCAGAGAGGGTGGATGACAACAAGTTGCGACCAAAATTAATTAAAAAATCGTAAAAATCTTCGTTTTCATTTTTTTAGTTAAAATGAGATTTCGTAGATTTCAACGAAATCCTACGGATCGTTTTAAGGATTCAATCAATTTTTTTTGTCTGAAAACGTTGTAGGATTCGCCCTTTTTTGGTTAAAATGAGATTATAGGACGGCTCGTTTTAGGATTTCAATCAAATTTTGTCTGAAAACGTTGTAGGGTTCACCCTTTTTTGGTTAAAATGAGATTATAGGACGGATCGTTTTAGGATTTCAATCAAATTTTGTCTAAAAACGTTGTAGGGTTCACCCTTTTTTGGTTAAAATGAGATTATAGGACGGATCGTTTTAGGATTTCAATCAAATTTTGTCTAAAAACGTTGTAGGGTTCACCCTCTCTGCTGCTTCTGTCATAATAAATCGAATGGTTTATTTCAGTTAACTTGAGTATTTATCAGTACAAACTCAACATCAGTGTGTGATGTTGATGATATCATCACTGCTCATAACCATCATGCCAATGGAATTCAAAACCCTTCCCAGACCCATCCCACTCGGTTCCTTCTTATCCTCCATTTATTTTACTAAATGTGGCCTCATATTATTTTTAAGAAATCTACCCTATATCCTCCCCATTACCAAGAAAACAGTATTCCTGCTCTCATTTGTAAAATAAATAACATCACTACAATTTTATTTGAAAATAATGAGCTTAAAGCAGAATTTTAAAAATCCAGTTATCCTGGATAAAAAGAAAATTTGAGTCCCCTCTCCCGAAAACTAATTGGTCAGTCCAGTATACATACAAACATTTTATGAAACAACATATTTCACACACATTTTGATGAAGTATAGAGTATACAAAATTCCATTATGATGGGCTGTAAAAAGCCATAATTTCAGCTGGCGCTTATTCCAAATATCTAATAAAATCATAAGAGTAAATAAAGTAGCTGTGACCTACTTCTTTTTATAGCTGTCATTACTAACCCCAGAAAATAGAATGTCATTATCAAGTTTCATAACTGTACTGAGAACATGTACAAAACTTTCATCAAATCATGTCGCCAGTGGGTTCCTAACACTGACAATTTGTTGCTGTTTAAAACCAAACAGAAGTTCGCTATGTAAACAGCTGACTACTCAGCCCTTTTCAGCTTTCTTCATTAAAAAGTATGTCATTAGTATGTCACGTTTTAATATTTCTTTTAAAAAAATTGGGCAAATAAACAAAAGGCTCTTTTGTGTGTGTGTGTAGATAGATAGATAGATAGATAGATAGATAGATAGATAGATAGATATTGAGTAATAATAAGCTGGTGGTTATGCTAACTTCCTCTCATCTACTCCTTAGAAAGGTTAAAAAAAATCCTTTTAATATGGGATCTATTTTGCTTGTGAACAGACATATGGACAAATCATAACATGCCAAAGTTAATGATATATCAAGCCCCCAAAGTCAGAGATTTTTACTATTAACATAGCTTTAACAATTGTCCAGTCATATTGCTATGATGTCTGCAGTGTGGCAGTTTATAGTGATGTCTAGCACTGGTGCATAATGCTGCAGACATGTAGCATGATGTCCCACCTAGTTACATTATTCTGACACCAGGTCAACCATTCCTAACACTAACCTCTTAATGCTCAGCACCTAACGTGGCAGCTTTTAGTACCATTTCTATAAGTCTTTGGTAAGACTCAGTTGGGGTTCAAACCCATGACCTCCCACATCTGAAGTGGATGCTCTAATCACTATAGGTCACAAGAGCATTATATAAACCTTTATAAACAAAATAGCAGTATAGTGATAAATTATTGGATGCCTCAGACGTTACACCTTTTCTGTTCAATATATTGTCATTTGTGATTTTATTGGATGTTATTACACATTTATAAACCTAAATAACAGTAGTCGTTTAATACATAATTGGACGCCTCAGAAGTTATTTGAATAGCAATGTGATAAATTTTTTCATTATTCTTATTTGTTAAATACATTAACATGAAAGAAAGATTATGTCTTAATATTTTTTCTTGCAATATTTTCCCCCACATCAACAACAACTTTCTTATATCAGCCATAATAAAACAGTTATGCTTGAATGTATGTATCAGGAACATAACAAAAATACAGGCCCTGGGTATGGGTACCAAATATGAGTTTTAATTTTAAAATTAGTTTTTCTAGTGTTTACAAATATAGTCCTAAACTAAGTAACAGAAAGAATAAAATCAAAATGTTTTGTAAAATTAACCAAGAACTGAATTATCCAATGAAAATGCGAGAGGAACTAGCAGTATTATTAAGTTAATTCAAAATATTTCCTGATAAAGTTCTATGAAAAGTCCTAAATGGATGAAAAGGTCTATGAATTTAAAAACTTGACAATGTTCTGGTCCATTTAGATAGTTTTGTCCAGAATACCTTACAATAATTCACACAAGTTCCAGAATAATATTGTCCAAATAATGTGCACTTTCTATCAGCACTGAACAGTCCAAATAAATGGTATTCCTCTCATACAACTTAAGCACAACACACACACATCTGTTGACTTACAACAGTAATACACAAAAAAGAATAACTCCAAAATAGGAATGAATACGATTGATGTTTACTTCATTATGTACACATTCTATTGTGATTATATTTCACAATATAAGACACATGAGATCTTACCATCATATTGAACTCGCCTATTCATGTGACCTATCTCAACCAAAGGGAAGTTACTGAATTCTTCTAGAGTGAAGATGGACCTTGTTTTGGAGGGATCCTTGGTTCAGTAACAGGAGATCCCTTCATTTTGGAGGGATCCTTGGTTCAGTAACAGGAGAACCCTTCATTTTGTGTCCACCAACAGACTGAGATCATTGAACCAATTCCTTTGATATCACAAGAAGGCCATCAGGAAAAGCCTTGAGTTCTAGCTTTGCGAAAATCTCTAAAGGAATTATTCTGACAAATGGGAATAGTGTACAGTTAATTCCACTTGAAACTAAAGGCATCCAATGCCCCTGTACTATGGGGAAAACAGTTGTCAAGCCTCAGTGCAAACACGTCTACCATTGGCCGCTCTCACAGTTGTAAAAGTCTCAGAACATTCATATCTCACCTCTCTGCATTGGTTGGAGTTTCGGCTCTGATAATATGAGTATGTCAGTAGCTTTCCAACGGTCAGTGGTTTCTGCTTCCACGAAATATACTGGCTACTATGCATAGCCTATAATGTGCTGAAACAAGGCATTAAACTTCACAAAATCAAACTAACTACACATTACTACTAAACATGCCCAAGAAAAAAAAGAAAAAAATTAAATAATATAATAGACCAGTGACATTAATTGTGATGCAAGGATGTTCACTTATGAACAGAATGTTAACATTTCACAACATGCATAATGAAATTGACATAACAAAACATAAAATTGGACAGATACAAGTACAAACTGACCCACTGTACCGTATATACTCACTTGTATGTTGAGCTTAAATAAAAAAAAACTGCACAAACCCAGATCTACTGGCGAATTATATAGATTTGGATCTGTGTTGTTTCATATAACAGATCCTGATCTGCAGCCACATTGTGGTATGCCAGATGACTGAACGCATTTTAACGATGCACCAGCACATTTATGGCCATCTATCGCCATACAATAGGTTTTAGGTGTAAACGTTTTAAAAATGTAAAAGTTGTTATATCAAACAGTGATATAAAAATCCAAATAGTTGAAAGTAAAATGGTAAGATGGAAACGGTAAAATATTAAACTTTCCGATCAGTGGGGTTATGAAAATGGTGTATGTTAATGAAGACCGATGAAAATATCTTGAAAATAAGGGATGGTATTTACATTACATAAAAGTGCTCTAGGTGATGGCATAACAGTTACAGCTCAGAATAAAAGTTTACTTCCTTCAGGAATTCCACATTACAAGTGATGTTTACTCTATGAAAAAGGATTTTCATGTCACGCATAGGCTGCAGGTCAAAACACTGTCATAAAGTGTTTAACAGTGAATGGTTCATTGCAAGTAATGCACTCTGATGGATCTTCACCTTTTAGTATGTGGGAGTGGATTATATGCGTATGACCAATTCAAATTCTTGCAACAACTACCTCCTCCCTACAGATGGTTCTGCAGGAAGGAGTCCATTTTCCTACGGTTGGCTTCATGGCGCTTATGTATGCCAGATAAGGATCTTTGTTATTTGCCATTAGACATTTAAATGACTTCCAAATTAGTATATATGGTAGCTGGATATTAGTAACACTGTCTCTTCCTTATTTACAATATAAAATCTTTGGACTAACCAACAAGAATTGTACTGAATGGGCAAATACAAACCTTGTTATGGTATGAATTACCCTTATATTTTTAAACCAAAATTATAACACAAAAGTGAATGCTGTCAAACAGCAGAAGAACAAGGAAACACCTAAATCTTGTCTTCTCTTAAATCCAAAATCTAGAAACCTTTTCTTAATTTTGTTTTCATAGTATAATGCCATTTTTCAGCACAAGATAGGCTATACATGGCGGCCAGTATTAATGGTGGAGGAAGAACCACTGACCCACGAGAAGCTACTATCAAGCTTTCTCACATACCCAAATTGGCCGAATCCGAGACTCGAACCCACGCAGACAGAGGTGAGTTGGCAGTGATCCGCAATGGACAGCGCTTTAGACCACTCTGCCCCCTCCTTTTTGTAATCAAACTCTTGTAAATAAACAGTAGCAAACTAAAAGATAAAATGAGATTAAAATAACAAGACAACAAAGGAACAATGTGTACAATTTATTAGTACAAAATAACTATAAAAAGACAAGTTTTACAAAATAATTGAGGATTAGTGCTTTTTATTTTTAGGAATGTTAAAAAGTTTACATACATGAATAATCCAAGACAATATTACAATGACTGAAAACTACATTCTACTAAATTTTTTTAGGAATGTTTTAAAATGAACTTAATCCTTGTTGACTGATACAAGAATGGATCTTAAAAACGAAGTATGACCCCCCCCCTCCACTTTTACATTCTCACCCTGAAAAAGGACAATTATCAACCTTTCCCAATTAGTAATGAAACTGGTAGACATTGTGGTTCAGTGGTAAGTGTTCCTGAACCATGAACAAAAGGTGTGGGTTCAATACCCAGTATTGTATGAGCCCGAGTTGAAAGGCACTTTGCTCCTATTGCCACAGCAGTAAACAACAACCTACTTGTGTTACAGTAAAGCACCAAACCAAACCAAAGCTAATGAAAGCATCACAGAAATTCAATAGCATCTATATTTCTGTATAAAACAAATCTAATGATATGTGCATGATATTTATTTGCTATTTATTGATATTCAAATACAATATACATTTATTAGCGAAAACAACCATTAAGGTAGCTCAACGGTGAACACAGTTGTGATGTGGTTACAATTATGGGGACTCTAGTGTGAAAACAGCCACTGTGATGTACTTGTAATGATTATTTATACAATAATAAAGCAGAGGCAATTTTTTTAATTTAACGTGTAAGAACAATTTGCTGAATATTTTTGTAATCAGCCTGAAAATTGTTGCTGTCTTTAGTTGAAACTACTCTCTGCTGTTACAAGTGGATTTTCAAGAACAAATATTTTACATTAATATGGCCTCTATCAACATTCTAGTTTTATGTAACAAACTAAAATGCAGAATTTTCATTGGTCAAATTTCAGCTGATTGCAATATGCTGTCTTAATAAAAGTCTATAGGTACCAATTCAAACCACCATACTAACACAAAAGTGATACACGAATATGAAATGCCTTCAAGAAAACTATATACTAATTAAAATATCCGACTGTTACAAATGGATTTATTTACTATTTTAATATGTCAGAGTAAGCATGATTTCTAAACTAAAAAACAGATTAACAATTACCTGAATTGAGTATGCATACAATTTTTTTATAGAAAATTTCACTGATTAACTGGTTTCAAAGCATTTATATACATGAAATTAATATCTACATCTTTGTGAATATTCAAGCTGTAAAGGCAACCTACTAAATAAAGACAGACATAATAGAAACCTTCAAAATAAAAAAAAAAATAAAAGCTTTGCAGTTACAGTTCAAACAAAAATATTCCCCTTATATAAGTGAATGTGGGTTGACAAATAATCCCCCATCCTATCATATGCTGGTGTATATATACATGATATTTAATCAAGACACAATATTGACAAGAATAACTACAAAAACGGAAATAACCAATGTAGTACCACATTCTGGGTTTTTGTTTTCAGTAATGTGCAGTTTTTCAAAGTCACAGAGATGAGTCCACTGTAAACTGTGACTTTTGAGTTATGCCAAGAAGTTGAGTGAGTGATACTGAAATTGTCAAAATTTTACTATGAAAGAAACTCAATCTTGTCAAGTTGAGAAATTTGAATGCTTTCTTTTAAAACACTCATGGCATATAGATCTTCCCAAGGGTCTGTGCCAACAAAATGATTTCAACAGATCTTTGTTAGAAAGAGAAAAAAGTTATGACGGTTTTTTAACATAACATTGTAACTGTGTTTATCAAAAATAAAATATGTAACCAAGATTGCAAACATCTGTGCAAGCATGGTCCCTCAAATTTCAACTGAATGAAATCCACGACCACCATGACCACCCTTCTCAGCATAATAAGGTCTAAGACTCTTCCCATAGGACTGGAATGTTGGCACTTCTTTTTCCTCAAGAGACTCATCATGAAGCTGCTGGTAGCGGACTTCCTCAATATGTTTGCAGAGAATACATGCCTGTATCCAAGAGATCATTGCAGCAATGACTATTAGGAGGGCAGCAAGAGCTGCAATGTAGAGAGCAAAAGCGATAGCAACATTTGGTCTGGCCTCAATCAGCTGGAAGTGTTTGGGAATTGGAAGCCTGTTCCAGACAACATCCTTCTCAGCTTCCGTTGAAATCGCAGGAAGTAGTACACCTAAAATTGCTGCTGCAGCTGTAAAGAATGAATAAAAATTGTTTCTCCTTTAAAATTAAGCTATATGCTTATTGTAAAAAATTCTATCTAATTACGAAGCACACGCTCATGGAATTAGGCACGAGTGACCAATCAGTCTACTGAAGTGATGGTCACTCACCTATGAGTGACCTATCAGTCTGCTGAGGTGATAGTCAGGCAACTTGGTAATCCTATCAGCCTACTGGGTTGATGGTCAGTCAGCTAGCATAAAGCAGAAGTAATCATAATCACATTAATATTTATGACCAATATTTTTCAGTTGTGATAAGTAATCAGTGTATTTTGTTTTTTTTAAAAAATAGTTATGTGAATGGCATATTACAGTCCTGCCTTGTCGTTTCTTTATGAATGTAACATTAGGGCATGGTTTGTTCTCTGAATTATTCAGAATTGCCAATATTAGCAAGGCCTCAGTAAGGCAGTTTTAAAAAAAAAACATTAGGGCATGGTTTGTTCTCTGAATTATTCATTAGGGCATGGTTTGTTCTCTGAATTATTCAGAATTGCCAATATTAGCAAGGCCTCAGTAAGGCAGTTTTAAAAAATTCCATTAACTACACCAATTTTCATTAAGGTTTAACAGAATTTCAAGTACTGCTATTGTAGTCGTGGAAACTAGTTTTAAAAAGTTCAGAAAAATGATCAAACTAATGAAGCAAATACAAACATGGTGTTCAACTAGAAAACAAATTGCAAAGAAAGCTTAGACTTGATTAAAGTTAATACATTTTCAGAATCTCAGTTCCAAAACTAATGGAGCTCGAAAGCTCTATGCTAGCTCTCCCAACTTAATGTAATCTTTGTGTTGTTTTCTATTTTCTTTTATTATTTCAACTGGGGATGGCAAACAATTTTCCCATCATCAGAAATACACAAATAAACATGTGATTATCCTAAAAATGTAATTGTTGCCTTTTTTTTTCCCCTCAAAGAATAACCAAAGCTGATCTGCTCAGAAGATCACAAAGCTCAGCCAGCCCCATTATGACCCTGCCAAGATCAAAGTGCTCAGAGAGCCCAATGCTGAACTTATTAAGAGATCAGTGCCCAGCTAGTCAAAAATAGACCTGTTAAAGATCATACCTCAGTTAAGCAAACCACATAATGACCAAGCCAAGAGCACAATGCTCCAATAGCCCAATGCTGACCTAATTCAATAGATCAGTATTCAGCTAGTGATATTCTGACCATCTAAGAAGGTTTGTGGTCAGCCAGTCCCGCAATGACGGATCGGTGCTCAGATAGCCATATGCTGACTAAGGCTGTCAACAGGTATCTGGGTAATAGGGTACCCGATTGTAGTGAAAAACCCCAACATTGAAAATTAATGACTAGTACCTGTTCACAAAAAAAATTTGTCGACAACACTATAAAAATATCATCAGCAATACGCTGGTCTGAATTGCAGCTCCAGTCTATATTTAGGAGTATGGCCACCCATTTTGCATCAGTGGCCCACTACTAAATGGCTGCTTCACACTGGACTGTGCAAACAGTTTCACAGCTCAAAACAACACTAATATGTAGAATACTTGTGTTAACATATCACTTCAGCGACTGTGTGGTCACGTGGTATCACTGGTACATACTAGTGACACCAAGTGACCACACAGTTGCTGTAGCCCTGTTTGCATGGGTGATTTAAATCTGAGGTCAACAGCCGATGAATACACAGGTGTTCTGTTCTGACAGGGATTTATACTAAAAAATATGAGCGTTCTAAAGGATTTAACAAAGTGGATCATTAGAAGAGGGATTGTACTTACCATCTGGGTACAACGGTTAGTCTAAATAAATTTATTAAATAATAGCGTGCGGTCTAATTATGCTGCAGCTACCATGGTGCAGATGCTTCAGACAAAGTAATGCATTACACGGTTGGTCTCTGTTGCCAGTCAAAATATAAAAAAGACAGAGAACAATTTGTTGGCCTATGGTTGTACATGTCTTTTATGTTCTAACGAGTACCCAGTTACCCGTTAAACAGCACAACAGGTGCCTGGGTGAAGTTTTCCTTGTTTTTCACAGCCCTAATGCTGACCTAGCTAAAAAGATCACAGTGTTCAGTCAGCCCTTTGATGACCTGGCCAAGATCACAGTGCTCAGATAGCCCTATGTTAACCTGGCCAAGAAGATCAACTGCAAACTTGGTCAATTCAGATTATGAGTGAGATTTCTCATGTGAAAGAAAAGACAAATCGTAAGAAACAGTGCTTAGTAGGTTCAGCTATTGTGTTGCCTTATATTATGATTGCCTTTGATAAAACATGTATCATGAAATACACAAGTTATCCCATACATGTATCATGAAATACACAAGTTAGCCCATACATGTATCATGACATACACAAGTTAGCCCATACATGCAAAATAACCATCTCCTGCAAGGATCTTAATACAAACTACTCGGAGAGAGATGATGTATTGATAACTGATACTTAAAGAATCTAGAATAGTGATGCAGGTACATATGGTGGACAGAAGAAAGATGTCTGTCCACTATAAATCCCTTCGGTGATTATTAAACTTTAATTGTTTACTCGTGTCTAAATCCATATGCAGGCTCTGAAAACTATTTTCAAACAAATTCGTGTTTGACCCAATATATATTTTTCAACATAGGAACAAAAGCCTACATCAGAAAATCAACGTTATTATTGGATGGCATGCATATATGTATTTCACACATTCCTTCAATGTTATATGTTGCTCTTGCTTGTTTGGTAGATAAAGCCCAAACTGAAATAGCATTCTCATTGAAAAGCAACCCATAATATCAATACTTAGAACACAGGATAAGACTAGTCATGTAATCGTTGCTGTAATAATGAATGCTGCTGTAACCTGGACACCACTGCCATAATAAAGAAAGCTGTTGTAAACTTTACACTGTTAACACAATGAGTGCTGTTGCAAACGTGATGACACTGCCACAATAATGAATGCTGTTAAGCAAACTGACAATTATTACTTCCCACTTAACTGTATTTCCATTGTAAAAAAATAACTGTTCATAACTCATAAATTAAAATTACCCCATGGTATAATAACCTATGAAACAAATTAGAAGAACATATCCCATTTTACATGTTTATATAACCAATCTTTACAAAACATCATCAGTACAGACTGATACTTACTGATTTCAGGATTTATCTTTGAGATAAGTATGAACAAGTTTAACAACATTGACCATGAGATGGTGTCAACTTTTGTAACAATGCTGAAAGTCATTTAAATGTCAACAGGGAAATTTAAACAACTCTCCCATACACCTTCTCTAGAACCTGGAAAGTGTTTCTTTCCACGTGTTGACGCAATGGTTATCTTTAATGGCAACACACTATAGCACATGGGAGAATGACACATACTTCCAAGTCAGTTAATGCATGTTATACCATTCTAAACATTTTGTTGAACAAGCGTTGGTACATCAAGCAATGATGATTATCCAGTGCATACAGGGAAAGCTTTACTAAAAGGCAAGATATTAGTGAAATTAAAATGTCAAGTTCCATCATATATATCAAATCGCTTTAAAGTTGAAGGGAATATGCAACAAATGGACAGATGAAAGTGCAGATATGCGATCCCTGCTTTCGTTGAAAAAATGGGAGAGGGACCAACTATCGCCAACAGACACCATGGAAAATGGATGATACTCCACTTTTTCTGCATATAAATTTCTCTAAAATTCTCATTAAAATTATATCACCCTCATACAATAAAGAATTCGTTTCTATTCTTATTATTATAAATTGGTTAGCAGTCTATTAAAATCTGTTACATTGCAGTTTATTGCCACATGCCATAATAAGATAACAAAAGTTACAAGATTTTATCATTTGCAATAATAAAAAAAAAATAAACATAAGACTGAGGATGCAGTACCTATTCCTGTGAGGGACCCAGAAAGTAGCAATTCTCCTTCTACGGAACTGTACTTCTTCAAGAGAAGAATCATGGATGCACCAAAGCAGACGACGATCCCAAACATTGCCAGCGCAAAGAAAATCTGTCCAACCCTCATCATGCCTGAAAAGTAATTAATTTCATTGTAAAACAATAACAAAAAATAAATGAGTACCCTCTGTGACAAAATATTCATCAATATATCCTTCATCGTTTTAAAAGTACCTTTCACGGTTTAATAGGAATGATCATAAAAAAGTTTGTAATGGATGCAATAAAAAATAAAAATTACCAAACTCCTATGTGAACAGGCGATTCGTGTAATAAACCAAAAATTTATTACACAATAATAACTTTTAATGTACATTCTTTTTCATTTAAAAAACAAAATATATTAGCATGATGGGTAAGGTTTCCCCCTTTATTGAATCTGATGAAGTCTAAAAAAAAAAATCTAGTTAATTAGGTTCTCATGGAAACAATAGCTGTGATTATCATCTGAAACTTTTCATGTCTGAATACAAAATGGCATATCACATTTATGATGATTACACTGAAACTAAAGTTATTGTGAAATTCGTTTTAGAAACAAAATATGACAAATATTTATGGCCACTACCCACTATTTTTATGATAAATTTATCAATCTATCACAATTTAATTTACTAATGTTATTTCTATTTATTTAGTCTGTAAACAGGGGTCCATTTTAGAGAATTGTTATAAGAAAAAAAATGGAACCAACATCATCAACCAGTTTCGACAATTTCCAGGCATGCCAAGATAAGTGAGTGTGTATGCGTGTGATTAGGACTTATAACGTAGCTTTAAAAGAAATTCAGTCATATCGCTATGATGTCTGCAATGAGGGAGTTTTAAAGTGATGTCTAGCACTGGGGCATCATGCCGCAGACATGCAGCATGATGTCCCATCCAGTCACATTATCCTGGCACCAGAATGACCAGTCCGACTCCTAACACTAAACTCTTAATGCTGAGCGCCCAGTGAGGCAGCTGTTAGTACCATTTGTGTAAGTCTTTGGTACGACTCAGCCAGGGATCGAACCCACGGCCTCCCACTTCCGCAGCAGATGCTCTAACCACTCAGCCACCGGAACGGTAAAATAAGTGAGTAATATATTATTAAATCTCCAACTATAAAACTTCATGTATATTGTATAGTGAATCCATTTACAAATTACAAACAAACTGTTTCAGTGAACAGATCAGCAAAGACTAGGCTGCAATGCTGATTATTTCCCAGGAAGGAATAAACAATTTACCTGGTGCTTACTGTCAGATTAATTCTTTCAGCTGTACGAGTGATAGTGATGAATGTAAACATTAGATTGGTAGTAATGGGTAATTTAACCAGGTTTGTTTGGACAAGCATCAAAAGGTGTCACATCGTAGAATGGTTAATATTTATTTCGACATGGTAGCCATATTTATTTAGACATGGTAGTCATATTTATTTAGACATGGTAGCCATATTTATTTAGACATGGTTAATATTTATTTATTTAGACATGGTTAATATTTATTTAGACATGGTAGCCATATTTATTTAGACATGGTAGCCATATTTATTTCGACATGGTAGCCATATTTTATAATGCAATGGCACATGTACAAATCTGAATATCATGAATGCCAAGTTGCTCCTTCCCAAATGTGGCAAACATGGCATGTTAATTTTGGAGATGAATTTTAAAATAGAAAGTGATAATGGCAAACAAGTTGTGATGGATGCAAGGCCATACATAATCTTGTCTGGCCTTACGGCCAGAAAGCTAAAACTGTAACCATAATAAACTGAAATAAATCTCTTGAAGAAAAAAACACCTAAATAAATGAAAGCATGTAACACCAAAAGATAACTAATAAAAGTGGACTATCTTTCCAAGTCTGAAATCTGATAATACAAAAGTTTACTGCCACAAATATTGATCACAGAAATGCAGATTTATTGAAAATGTCTGAAACTCATAATTTTCAACAGCCATACATGAAATACAAAATAATTTCAAATCTGTGTAATAATAACACCATATGAATACAAAGATTTGCTGTTATAAAATACAGTAGTCTGAAACACTCAAATAAAACAATATTTTCTGTTTCTTTTCTAGGGTAACAAATACCCACAAAATTAAAACCTCAAGACAATCTTGGGCATTTACTTACAGTTGTATCCTCCTTGAAGACATATGTTTCCTCTCAAACCATGAATATTTGTGACTTAAAAGTATATAAGCTTGACTATTGACTACTAATAGCATGTAAATACTAACCTGGCAAAACATAGGCATTAGACACCTTGTCAAGCATAATCATGTAGATTAATTTCTCATCCTCTTGGTCTTTATACCTGTATGTGTCTTCTCCCTTGACCATATAAAACAGTCCCACATTTAGATCTTTGTCATAAAATGTGGCGCCGCCATCAAAAGAAATCTGAAAAAAAGAAAACTATTACTAAAACCAAGTTTATATTCATAATCAATAATTTTTCTTAAAATTAAATGTACTATGATTTTCAATTTTTAATATTCATCTGCTAAGGATGTAACTAGTGAATGCATTTTTCACGTGTTCAGATTTATCTCAATATCGAGACAAGAAACTACAAGGAACTATATTTCACCAATTCACCTCCCTGATTAAGATATACATGTACTTTCACTTTCAAATTTAACTGATCTTGCTTATAGTGGGGGGGGGGGACATGAAAGGGCATTCCTACTAGTGATGCTGAACATGGACAATGGCTATCCTTCCCAGAATTTTTAATGTACATGTATAACCATACAACTACCTTATTTTGAAACTTACCCAAGCTCATAAAATGACCCAGTCTTTTGAGTTTCTGAGGAAGGGAACGGGTACATTGACATGAAAGGAAACAACTCCCAGCTTCACGTATAACACGTGTCTTTCCAATCAGTGTTGATATGAATAAATGAATATTGTAATCAGTATACTTTTGATTGCAATTATTTGAACAAAAAAGTTGGTATTCGTATACTAGTATTTGTTTATCATCATCTAAACCCAAAATTCCATAAATCAATCTGATGGATGCCTGCCTTTAGACTTCCTGATTCTCAAGACTATGCACCAGCTGCTAAATAAATCACTGTGAATCTAAGTAGAATTGTCGGGACGGCTGACTGAGTTAGCAATATGACTTTCTCTTGCAAACACAACTGATTAACATTACCAAGAGGTCACTGCCACTGATGCATAACAGCTTCAATGACTCGCTGATGATGCATTTTTGTTTACTGAGAAATCCTACTGATGCAAGTTTGTCAATATTTTGTAACAGAAAATAACACAAACTGCACAATTATGAATTATTATACACAGGACGAAACATCAAAATTTAAATCACCTGCACACCAATGCAGTCTGTGGCTGGCATAATATTTCAAAAACTGTCATATATACCATTTTCAAGCAGCCATGTATTAAGGTTTACAGATAGAAATGAATATTAGTTGATTTCTAAATTAAACACATTTACATTTTTCCGACAAAATGCTAAATTACGTAACATTTCTGAAAATCTCCCACATGTTTAAGCAGATCCTTAAAAACATCATTTGATGTTTAGTCTGAATCCCAGAAATATCAAAGCAGATATCTAGAACATCTTTTACACGACATTAGCTTCACATAACCAAGTACACATCATTTTCAATGCAGGAAAGGAGGGGGGGGTCATCAAATACAAAAGTTAAATGTGTTATCTGCCAGCCTCACACAGTGAAGATACATACAAGAATTGACAGCAATGAAGTGTAACCTATAAGATTCAGGTTACTGGCCACACATGCAAAGTAAGAAACTTGCAATGCTCTATATGGAGAGTAAGAAGAAAGAAATCCAATGGGATAAAAGCACAAGTAAACAAACTAATTAGTGACCTTGACCATCAGATAAAACATTGATACATGAAATTACCACAGAGAAGTGTTTTGTTCTTTGTTACTGTATCTGAAACAGCTTGTATGACATAGCAGAAACAAAACATAGCTTAAAATAATGCCATGTGACCATGACCTTAAGGATAATAGGTCAAATATGCAAGAAATTACATCTAGTGACAGTTTATAAGTGTACCAAGCCTGTCTTAAACAAATATAAAATTTGAAAGCAAAATGCCAAAACAGACTTAAAATACTGACCTTTGACCTTGACATTGAAGATATGATCCCTAATGTAGTATGTGGCACACATTTTTGTGGTGACTATACTAATGACAGAATGGTCATGTGACATGTCTTTAGTTTCTTTCAGAAGTTTCAGTTTAATTTCATTATACTGTACATCTAATGTGAAAGCACAGCCTCCTTTTGATTTCAATATACATCTAATGTGAAAGCACAGCCTCCTTTTGATTTCAATATACATCTAATGTGAAAGCACAGCCTCCTTTTGTTTTCAATATACATCTAATGTGAAAGCACAGCCTCCTTTTGATTTCAATATACATCTAATGTGAAAGCACAGCCTCCTTTTGTTTTCAATATACATCTAATGTGAAAGCACAGCCTCCTTTTGATTTCAATATACATCTAATGTGAAAGCACAGCCTCCTTTTGATTTCAATATACATCTAATGTGAAAGCACAGCCTCCTTTTGTTTTCAATATACATCTAATGTGAAAGCACAGCCTCCTTTTGATTTCAATATACATCTAATGTGAAAGCACAGCCTCCTTTTGTTTTCAATATACATCTAATGTGAAAGCACAGCCTCCTTTTGATTTCAATATACATCTAATGTGAAAGCACAGCCTTCTTTTGTTTTCAATATACATCTAATGTGAAAGCACAGCCTCCTTTTGATTTCAATATACATCTAATGTGAAAGCACAGCCTCCTTTTGATTTCAATATACATCTAATGTGAAAGCACAGCCTCCTTTTGATTTCAATATACATCTAATGTGAAAGCACAGCCTCATTTGGAGATGTTAAGCCTAAAAATTGATTATGTAGTTGTTGCCCACTGATCAACATGACTGCAGTCTGTGCATCTCATTACAAAACGGGAATCTATATATAGCTTATACGGCATGGAACTTGTTCTGTCTGTATATCATGCTTATTCAATCAGATTAGGGCGATGAGTAGCAGAGCGATCTAAGGTGCTCAACTTTACAGATCACTCACAACTTACCTCTATATTAGTTTCAGACTATAGCAACATTGAGATGTGAGAAAGTCAGTCAGTAGCATCCATGGGTTTGTTGCTCTTCCTTCATAAAAATATGTTGGCCACTATGTATTGACAATCAAGTGCTGAAAAATGGCATTAAACATTAACAAACCATAAAACGTTTAAATAGATATTGCATTCAAATGAATGCTGTTATGGGAAATTATACATCAACAGTTTAGAGGAAATTTCAGAAATGTTTTGGTATAATCTTAATTTGATTTTAGCTAGAGTGAACTAAGACTTTTGTCTTTTGTCTGAAATAGAAAGTATGCACTCTTACAAAGTTGCAAACACAAGAAAACGTGTTGGAAAAGAAACACCCACATATGAATTACACACGACAGCTCCATACACAAAGATACTAGTATATGAAAGAAAGTTGGAGAACAAGTATCAGTACACTACATGTAAAGTGTCAACACCGATATTTATTGTATGTGTGGGGGTAACATCTTACTGCCTTAGTACTCCATGAATGTAGCTATGTTACACTGGCATTGCCAGGAAACCTGGAGATCAAACACCGAAGAGCATCTCGCAAAGTTGACAGTCCATATTTATACGTTACACAACTTAAAGACTCGAAGCTTTAGAAGTACAATGTTTCCTCTGAGACCTTTCTCCTATCTGAAGTAAATTTAGTTTTAGTCTTCGACATTTCATGGCTATCATTGGTCTTCAAGCAAATGACACTCAAAAGATTCTGAAAACTACAACCCCTTGATTGTCCCTGGATTTACATAGTCATGATCGAGACATCCAAGTACTGTTAGTAAGACTGATACGACTAGTAACACTGTAAAACGCCATACACCCATCATAACAGAAAAGGCGTCCAACTGTATACATCCGTTTAACTGAGCGTGCATTGTGGTCACTGAATTCAAGTAGTCAAATTTTCGTCTTTGATACAAGTAATTAACTATAACTAACCTTCACCGTTACTAGGAACCAGTATGGGGCTCCTGTGGCAATAGCTGCGGCAAGTACACCTATGCCCGCAGAGATGGAACGAGCCAAAGACATAACGTTGAACCCCATCTTTCTTCTTCTTGTCTGTATGTATCACCTGTGCGCACCTGTACAGGTGAATAACTTACATAATAACTTTAAAATGTCAAATTCACTTGCGAAATATCACGTTATATGTAAATACACGCAAACATTTACAAAATTTGTTATTTTAATGGCGGTCCTCTATTTCTCTCACCTGCGAAGATTCAGACTGGTTTTGACAACAAGTTAAATATTGCTCCAAAACAAGTGTGAATTCATTTCAATTAGTAAACCATTCTGCTTTCGCGTACTTGAAATGTGATTCATAGTGTTAATGACTGTGCTGTGCAGGCTGAGGCTCTGCAAAGGAGAATATGGTATTCAAGCAATAATCATTAAAAATATTACAAATAAAAATAGGAAGGAATGGGAGGGTCGGAACGGGAATTAGAAAAAAAGTGTATACGGAATAATTTTCCCAACATATTCAAATTTTCTCCACATCGCCAGGTCGGATGGGTTAAACATTTATATCTTCGAACGAGGACAAGTCATGTGCTTTAGGTCAAGATATTTTTTAAACTAATATAATGAATATAAATATTTATATTGATTTGCAAAAATGAGCACAAATGATTTTTGTCCCCTTATTTAGCGGCCGGAAATATTATTTTAAATTTGTACGTTTGCCCCCCCCCCCCCCCCCGAAATTGTAATGGTCGGTAGGGACTTATCGGGAGAGCTTCGCTTTTCTTAAGTTTCATTTTTATTCAAATGGACCATTTTTCTTCTTCCAATATTTCTTTAATTGGTTATAGGGAGGAATCTTAAAGCTTAACCTTTTAGAATATTTGTCATACATGTCCAATAAAATATTCCAGCAAAGTTTTATTCAGATTTGTCATAAAATGTTTCAGTGGAGTTTTTCACAAACACCTTCTCGCGTTGTGAACTGAAATGTCGCTATAATGATATCACCCTTGGAAAAAGAATATCTGGCACACTTCTACAGAGTTTAGTCAGAATACGCCTGGTGGTTTTGGAGAATAAACAGCACAACTATTTTTTAAAGCAGGCTGCATTGGAAGTCATGCATGTAGTTGTTATGGGAGCCATCCAAAACTAAACTTATGCTGAAAAATACGTTTTAAATTATGTTTTCGGAACATTACTTTTGAATTTAGCCACAATAATTGAAAAGATGTCAAAAACAAACACAGCTGGTTGCTAAGGAAGTAAAGAAGAGTAATTTTAATAGAACATGTCATAAGAAATATTCCACAAAGTTTGATAGTTTTGGGGGAGACGAAAAATATACATTTTCAAGCTAGTTTTTATGGAAGCAACATAGTTGATCGGTAAGCGGGCGAACAAACTTGGATAGAACATACCCTCAGCAATTGGACCAGTAGTTTTGGGAATGTTAAAAATACATGTATAACTTGCTTGCTTGGAAAACAAATGGTTGCTAAGGTTGCTACAAAATATACGTATAGTGTCAACATTAAGCTATGTTGGGAAGACAATGACAAGATGTCGAATCCGATACTTTTACTTCACTTTCTTTTATATCTTAAATACATTGATTGGCAACTTACATTTTATATTTCAAATATTGGAAGGTCTTCATGAGTGTAATGTAATAATTGACTAACTGTTGACCTGGTAGGCTAAGAACTCGTTTAGTTTGTATTGATTTAATTGTAATGGTTTAATTTTGTAACGATAATTTCGCAGTACATTATGTCGTAGCCAGAGCGACACGTATTCATTACGTTTGCCGTAAGGACTAGACTTACAATGAATAAACATCTTTGAGGGATGGGGTGTGCTCTGTTTGGGGCATGAATTGATTTTTTTTTTTTTATATAAGATTTCGTTTAATAACGGCCAGACATATGAAAGTGGTCAATATTAATGTAAGGTCAATATCGGAAAATAGCAGAGAACTGTGGCAAATCAGAGCAAAAATGTTGGCAAATCTTGGGCCATTTGAAATAGGTGTCATAAAATGATATTTTAAAGAATAGTTACTAATAAAGGTGGACTAGGGATGATTATTCTGACTCCAACGGGAACGTTGATTTTTTTTACTTGGTTAGAGAAATTAATTCTGATTGGCTAAGCTAAAAGAATAGGGTGTTCCCAGATGGAAGTCAAAGTTTTAAGAAACTCATCTTAGGAAATTAGAAAGTCTAAATTCCTGAGGAAAGCCAGAACTTATGTTTTTCGATGATTTTCCAAGGAACGTGTGTTGGAAAGTTGATAACAAGCAGAGAGAAAGAGAGAGAGAGAACTTCAATGAGGAGCAATATTAGTTTAAATTGCATACAATATGTTCATTGGTGTCAATTATAAATCATTTGTTTATTTCTTCCTTTAAATTCATGTTTAAATTTTCTTCGAGTTCAGAAGTTAATTGTTTGCGTGCATTTTGTCTCTAATATTATACGATTCATGGAGTATATGATTTTTTTCCGAATTACTTCATTCAGATGTAATACAAATTGTGTGTTGTAAACATTTCACCATTACTCGGATACGAAATATGAGAATTAACCTTTCTTAAATTATATGAATAATGTCTGCCAAGATTTGAATATGTCTATGCCAATTAATCGCTAATTAGCAAGGTAACGTTAGGACGAGAAGTTGAATCCATTAATTCATTTGTGCAATAAGTTCTGAATTCCTTTCTAATATCAATGGTGTTCGCATTAGGAATGAGTTTCAAATGATATAGTGTTACGTGTATTTGATTTGGGTCATTTATTTTAATTGTTTGTTTGTCAGATTCAAATTTGACATTTTAAGTTTAAGATTCATTCATTGGGAAATATTATTTTCAGAAAGTGGAATGACATGTACTCTTAAGAATAAACACCAGGTGTTGACCTTATTTCTGACCTGGCTTCAGAGTTGTAAACAAGCTTTTAAAATGATTGGTTGGTTCGAAGGACATTATGGAGCTTTGTTATAAACATCTTTCTATTTTAGTTGGGTCATACGATGTGTACTGATTTTTTTAACGTAAATTTGTTCAAGATTCTAGAAGATCATGCGACCCCTTTCTTGTTTACGTAAAAACAGGTATATAAATTATGTTTTGGAGCGAACTATTTAGTAGAACTTGGGCTGTTAGAATATTAAGTTGTGTCCTTTTAAGTTACTTTAAATTACCTTGTTTTGGAAATTATTTCAATTCGTTTGGATCAAGAGGATTTATTTTGTTATTTATCTGGAAAGTAATTGTGCTCATTGAATTCCCTTACCAAGAGCTAACTTCATCACGTGACATCGTCTTCCATCTTGGATACTTCACTAAGATTCGAACTTGGACATTTTATTACCAGGACTTTTGCAATTTCTCTAGTGGATAATATTTTGAATTATTTTTGGATTAATTTTGGAATTGATTCTTAAAACTGTAAGTTTATTTTTCTTTTCT
>JARLTB010000027.1:8420000-8422160 GCA_030141615.1 Unio pictorum | reverse complement strand
ATATGTGTGTGCGTATATAGTTAGATAGATAGATAGACAGATATATGTGTGTGCGTATATAGATAGATAGATAGATAGATAGACAGATATATGTGTGTGCGTATATAGATAGATAGATAGATAGACAGATATATGTGTGTGCGTATATAGATAGATAGATAGATAGACAGATATATGTGTGTGCGTATATAGATAGATAGATAGATAGACAGATATATGTGTGTGCGTATATAGATAGATAGATAGATAGACAGATATATGTGTGTGCGTATATAGATAGATAGATAGATAGACAGATATATGTGTGTGCGTATATAGATAGATAGATAGATAGACAGATATATGTGTGTGCGTATATAGATAGATAGATAGATAGACAGATATATGTGTGTGCGTATATAGATAGATAGATAGATAGACAGATATATGTGTGTGCGTATATAGATAGATAGATAGATAGACAGATATATGTGTGTGCGTATATAGATAGATAGATAGATAGACAGATATATGTGTGTGCGTATATAGATAGATAGATAGATAGACAGATATATGTGTGTGCGTATATAGATAGATAGATAGATAGACAGATATATGTGTGTGCGTATATAGATAGATAGATAGATAGACAGATATATGTGTGTGCGTATATAGATAGATAGATAGATAGACAGATATATGTGTGTGCGTATATAGATAGATAGATAGACAGATATATGTGTGTGCGTATATAGATAGATAGATAGATAGACAGATATATGTGTGTGCGTATATAGATAGATAGATAGATAGACAGATATATGTGTGTGCGTATATAGATAGATAGATAGATAGACAGATATATGTGTGTGCGTATATAGATAGATAGATAGATAGACAGATATATGTGTGTGCGTATATAGATAGATAGATAGATAGACAGATATATGTGTGTGCGTATATAGATAGATAGATAGATAGACAGATATATGTGTGTGCGTATATAGATAGATAGATAGATAGACAGATATATGTGTGTGCGTATATAGATAGATAGATAGACAGATATATGTGTGTGCGTATATAGATAGATAGATAGATAGACAGATATATGTGTGTGCGTATATAGATAGATAGATAGATAGACAGATATATGTGTGTGCGTATATAGATAGATAGATAGATAGACAGATATATGTGTGTGCGTATATAGATAGATAGATAGATAGACAGATATATGTGTGTGCGTATATAGATAGATAGATAGATAGATAGATAGATATATGTGTGTGCGTATATAGATAGATAGATAGATAGATAGATAGATAGATAGATAGATAGATATATGTGTGTGCGTATATAGATAGATAGATAGATAGATAGATAGATAGATAGATATATGTGTGTGCGTATATAGATAGATAGATAGATAGATAGATAGATAGATAGATATATGTGTGTGCGTATATAGATAGATAGATAGATAGATAGATAGATAGATAGATAGATATATGTGTGTGCGTATATAGATAGATAGATAGATAGATAGATAGATAGATAGATAGATAGATAGATAGATATATGTGTGTGCGTATATAGATAGATAGATAGATAGATAGATAGATAGATAGATAGATAGATAGATATATGTGTGTGCGTATATAGATAGATAGATAGATAGATAGATAGATAGATAGATATATGTGTGTGCGTATATAGATAGATAGATAGATAGATATATGTGTGTGCGTATATAGATAGATAGATAGATAGATAGATATATGTGTGTGCGTATATAGATAGATAGATAGATAGATAGATATATGTGTGTGCGTATATAGATAGATAGATAGATAGATAGATATATGTGTGTGCGTATATAGATAGATAGATAGATAGATAGATATATGTGTGTGTGTATATAGATAGATAGATAGATAGACAGATATATGTGTGTGTATATAGATAGATAGATAGACAGATATATGTGTGTGCGTATATAGATAGAGAGATAGATAGACAGATATATGTGTGTGCGTATATAGATAGATAGATAGATAGACAGATATATGTGTGTGCGTATATAGATAGATAGATAGATAGACAGATATATGTGTGTGCGTATATAGATAGATAGATAGATAGACAGATATATGTGTGTGCGTATATAGATAGATAGAT